>JAHBCN010000768.1:0-153209 GCA_019359885.1 Listronotus oregonensis | reverse complement strand
TGCTTTATTATATTCCTGCCACGATTTGTTGCTTCTATCTTGCTATAATGAACATGCTTTTCACACTAAAAACTTTGGCGAGATTTGGACATTTACGAAATTTTGAATTAAGCTTTTGCATAAAATTTATTTTTTCATTATACTAACCTGAAAATACTACATTTTTAACTGTGTATAAAATAGAGTAAATATGACATTTTCAGAACAGCGCACAGAATTTTTTTCCCGATTCCTCTTTCCGTGCGCTTATACAAAAATCCATCCATGGAAACTGTTCATAACAACGATTTATTTATTAATGACATATTTTATTTTCTGTCATTGAAATTTATGCCATTTTCAAAAAATGAATTCAGGTTTGGAAGAAAATCCGGATATTCCCCGATATTATATTACAACAAGCGGCAGATGTGAGTGCAGATTTATTACCAGTGAAATCCAGGTTGAGATATGAACATGAATATCACATTTTTACCGAATGGCGGACTCAGAAAAGAATCAAAATTGTGAGTGACGATATTCTCTTAGTTTATTTTTCTGAAAAAGCTAAATCTATGAAGTCATCCACTTTATGGAGTCGATTCTCCATGTTAAAGAGTTATTTGCAATAAAGGAAAATACTCACAACCAATATCCAAAAGCTATCGCTTTTTTGAAACGACAGCTGTAGGATATGTACCAAAGAAATCCAAGGTTCTTACATCAGAACAAGTAACCAAATTTTTATGTGAAGCTTCAGATGGACAATATCTACTAGCAAAAGTAATTTTAGTGTTTGGCATCTTCGGCGCATGCCGCCCAGATGATTTAATACTTTTGAGTTTTGACGACATGGAAGATAATGGGCGTTTCCTTGTCGTGTTCCTACGAGAAGGAAAAACTCACAGGTCAAGAAGTTTTACCATTACCATTGACTATTTGAAAATTCAATCCCTGTACACTTTACCGTAAATACGCAGATCTCCGCCCTAAAAATATGGAGAGTAGAAGAGTATTTGTTCTATACCGAAACCAAAGATGTTACGCTCAACATGTTGGGTGCCATACTATCAGTGATATTCAAAAATTTGTTGCAAAATACTTAAAACTAAAAAATCACGAAGAATATACCGGACATGGGCTATTGTAATTTTTCTTTTGTTAATTTGTTTTACTGTTTTAAAAATAAAAATTAAAAAATCGCAATTTTCCTAAATAATTTTTTGCGATGTTTTTTGTTTATGTTTTTTCAGGTACCTAAATATCTTATATATATATATATATATATATATATATATATATATATATATATATATATATATATATATATATATATATATATATATATATATATAATTTGCTAATGTGGATATATTTATATGTAGGTAGGTATATATATTTATTTGTCCCTCCACGTGATTCTGAAGTTATGGCTTGAGCTAAAATCATGAAATTTGGCACAGTGGTAGTCTGTCAGTGGCTAGAACCTAACGAAGCCCGTTTTTTGAATTTCGCCCCCGGGACAAAAATAGGAGCAAAAAAGTGTTTTTTTACCGTTAGCCGTACGGAAGGCGTCTTACGGAGACAGAGGCTACTTAATATTGTCTCTCGCCTGGCGGAGACAGGCTTTTCATTTAGTTATAAATCATATCTGTCATTACACGTCCAGAAATTGATTTTTCCGTTCTTGCATGACTTGCAGAATTTGTCACGCGCGCACGGAAAAATCGTCATTTCCGTACTGGTAATGAAATATACTATTTCGACCGATTGGAGAATACTCATTTTCTGGAGAATTTTTTGGCTAGAAAGTAACCTTTTTCCGGGGTAGACCAAAAAGTGGTTATCAAGGACCGGAAAATACTTTTGCCAGCGGGCTCATTTGTCAGTTTTTTAGTTCCATTTGTCACCTTGCAGATGAAATGAGAAATAAGCTGCTAATTTAGAGCATAGCCGTTTTTATTTATAGTTGTTACGAGAACAAACTTTAGTTAATTGTTATAATAAGTGTCAAATCCATATCAAGCGAACAAATAGACCTGGTTTCGATCAGTAAAATATGAAATATTCAGATTTTCAAGAAGAAAATAAAATTCCTCAATAAATTTTGAAAGCTTACGATACATTTGAAAATTGGTGCCGATTAAAAAGCGTTAAACATGTGAGTAAAAATAAAATTGTTTATTATTGTGTTTGTGTTTTTATTTTTTAAAATTAGTTTCGGTTGGAAAAAAAATATTGTGCGTTACACGACAGAAAAACAGTATTTTGTAGGTCTAGAAACCGCTTGGCTTGACCTGCAAAAACTACTTTCCGGTCTTATAACGTAAATTACTATTTTTGATCTAAAAACACATGAAGCTCGTGCTTTGCTCACTTAAAGACAATCTTTTAAATATTTTTTCCCAGAAAAAATAGTTTTTGCGTAAAATTCTTGTTTTTCTATATTATTTTAAATTGGAAAACCTTTTGAAGGGGGCAAAAAATATTAGTTTAAATAATATGTGTAAGACCCAAGCAGACACAAAATAAAAAAGCAATTACTGCAATAATTTACTGGACTTCATTGCGTTAACACGTTGTTCACCGTGTCGGTCTTGTTACCTTCTCTACATCTGTCAAGGTATTTCCAAATGACTTTAATTTATTTTCGTCATTTAAATTCCTTAATCCGAAAACAAAAAGCTCAAATTCTTCTCGTATAATTATTGTTGGACACTTAAGATTTTTGTTTTAAAAAAGGAAAATAATACAATTTGGTCTGTAAGTACTTATACGAGAGTCATCACAAGAAAATGTGTTAGAGGCTTTATATTTTTACAGTAAACAGAGGTTCAAAAAATACTGAAAAAAATTGGCGGATTAATTTTTCCAAAATTGCTTGAAAACATGGCTATTTATTTCAGTGCCTCGGCTACAAAAAGTGCAAGTCCATGAAAGTAACGTCATTATTAAACATTTCTTTTGATTTTCTATATCATTATAGTTATTAAGGTATCAAGGGTATTATAAGGATAATAACGCTTGAGGTCGATGGTGTGTTTCCCGAGGGCTTTTGGCCCGAGGGATATACGTTGACCGAAAGCGTTATTATCCTTAATACCCGTGGTGCCTTCAGCGTTTAATGTCCGACTAAATATTCTTTATATGAGAAAAATTTGAATGAATTTTGAATGTATTAGTTTAAACCAAATCAAGTACTAGCATTTACCTGAAAAAATTGTCGAAACGTAATTGTGGTAACCATGGTTGTAAGTTATTTGTCAATAAGACAGCACATAAAAAATAATTTTGCGATTGAGGCATAAAAATGTCCGAAGTAGTGGAAAATACCCATCTTCCCCAAGATATTTTAGTGAAAGCTGCTAAAGCTGAGCATGCACTTGTGCCAGAAAAAACTAGGCGGATTTACGAGAAAGAATATTTCCATTTTGAGGCCTGGCTGACGGAACACTGCGTGGACCGTGTGGTTTATTTTCAAGATTTGTCAGAGTCATATTCTCCAAATTCCCTTTTGACAAAGTTTTCAATGTTACGTAAAGAATTAATAGTTCATAAGAAGATAAGAAGTAATGAAAAGTTGATTTCTCTGCAACAGTTCCTAAAGCAACTTGGGAGAAATTATCAGCCTAAAAAGTCGAAAGGTTCTGACTCGCAAACAAGTTATAACATTTTTGAAAGAAGCGCCGACTGAAAAATATTTGGCAGATAAAGTTGCATTAGTGATAGGTGTATTCGGAGCTTGTAGAAGAGACGAGCTTGTGAAAATGAAGTTTTCTGATGTGCGTGATATGGGTTAGCATATATTTATTGACATTCCACAAAGTAAAAATGGGCAAGCAAGGAGCTTTTTGGTTATTGATAACAGTGAAATGTGCGCAACAAAGTTAATTCGGGACTATGTATCTTTGCGACCTAAAAGTGCACCTATTGATAGTTTTTTTTGTGCTATCGTGATGAACGATGTACTGTGCAGCCTATAGGTAAAAATACATTTGGAAATATACCCTTTAAGATTGCTACATATTTGGGTTTACCTGATGCTAAGGCGTACACAGGTCATTGTTTAAGACGTACAGCGGCAACAATTTATTCTGATGCGGAAGGTAGTTCCAAGAGCTTAATGAGGTTAGGAGGCTGGAAGAGTTTTTCGGTAGCACGAGGGTACGTGGATGATAGTGAAAGCTCCAAATTGGCTAATGCTTCCCTTGTAGTTGGGAAAAGTATTACTTCAAGTAACACAGCAACTGCGGTGGGGTATGGAAATGTGGAATTTTCCGGTCAGTTTGAAAATTGTACGTTTTACTGCAAAAAATATTTTTTATTATGATAAGTATATTGTGTACGTATGTTTGTATTTTCGTAATAAATGCTTAAATGAAGATAATTTATTGTTTATTTATTGGTAAATTTGTAGGCCCTAGGGCGTTATTTTTTTTAATAACGCCCTGGGGTAATATTTCGTATTTAACTGACTTTGACATAATATTATTATTTGTCAAATACTATACCAGTCGGACATTAACATTATAACAACCTAGATTATTTTATGATAAGTAAATGTATTTAGAATCTTTTTTAACTCCTAAGTATTTTTTAATGAATAAGCCGTTTTTTTAAGCAAAAATATTGTTAAAAAATCCTCGTTGGGTACACGCCAAAAAAAACCTTATACAATGGAGCCGCTTTGGTCCTAGTCTCGGGGTATAGAGACTAAGCCTGCTTAGTCGTATTGACTCCTCTGAACTAGCAGATTGCTTAAAACATAAAAAAGACAAATCTTAAAAAACTCCAGACAATCTAAATACTTATCTATGTTTCAGTGGAATGTCTGGCCCCGTAAAAATATGGTATGAATGTATGAATGTATGAATAGTAAAAATTAAATATTAATTAAAATTAAAACTGTTACAATTTTAATATAAATTAAAGATAATTTAAAATTGTTTTAAGAATTTTTGACGTAATGTCATACATGACATTAACCTGTTGTAACTGTTATACTAAGTTACATAGTAACCCGAACATCCAGTAAAAATAATTTGTTTTAATAACTTTTTGGTTATGAGTTTACGATGACAAAAACAACACAACCTGATAAAATTTTTAACTTTTTCATTATGTAGACCCTGACCTACCACCAACCAAGGAGATGAAAGACCTGGTGAGAAGCTGTAGAGGAAATCGATCGCAGCTCATCCTAGGATGCGATGCAAATGCACACCCATCACCTGGGGAAGCACAGACACAAACCCACGAGGTGAATCTTTACTACAATTTATTATTGGACATATTAAATGTAGGCAATAAACCCACTTTTGTAAATAGTAGACGAAAAGAGGTATTAGATATAACACTAGCTACAACCTACGTTGGAAGCAATGTTATCAACTGGCAGGTATCTGAGGAAATAAGTTGCTCAGATCATAGACACATAAACTTCACGATAGGGGAACATGAACCTATTGAAGAAATATATCGCAACCGTCTAAAAACGGACTGGAAAGCCTTCAGGCAGCAGACCTGGAATCTACACTGAGAGGGACAAAGCGAAAAACAAAAAAAATACGCACGACCTAGAAATAACGGCGGTTCAAATACAGGACGCCATTATTTCTGCGTACAATGAAAGCTGCCCGCTGGTGATAAGAAAGTACTCGAGAAATGTGCCCTGGTGGAACGTGGAATTTACCAAACTGAAAAAGAGGGCAAGGAGAGAATACAACAGGGCATCATCGGATAGGGAATCATACAAGAAGGCCCTTACCGAATACAACAAGGCATTGAGGAAAGCTAAAAGAGATTCATGGAGAAGGGACTGTGAGGAAATCGAAGGAACTCACGAGGCAGCCAGACTCCATAAGATTCTTTCAAAAGAACCTCAATCACAAATATTTACTTTAAAGAAACCCACAGGGGATCACACAAGAACGGCAAATGAGACCATGAGAGAACTACTCAGGGTGCACTTTCCGGGATGCACAATAACCAACATGTCACTGGAAGACTGCAAAAGTTCAGACCTAGGAAACCCAGGACACTGCTCCAGGGAGGACTGGCAGGTAGCAAAATCAGTGATAAACGTAAATAAAATAAATGGGCGATAAACTCATTCGAACCGTATAAATCGCCAGGAACGGATGGCATTTATCCAGTTATGCTCCAGAAAGGACTGTGTCTACTTTTAAGAGGCAGTCTAGCTCTGGGCTATATACCAACAACCTGGAGGCTAATCAGAGTAGCATTCATCCCCAAACCTGGAAAAACCGGACAGGATGGGGCAAAAGCTTTAAGATCAATAAGTCTGATGTCGTTCGTGCTAAAGACCCTAGAGAAGTTGCTGGATAGGCACATCAGGAAGAATGCACTTACGAACAGACCTCTACACAAGGACATACATGCATACACAGCAGATAAGTCCACAGAAACAGCATTACATGAACTTGTGGAAAAGGCCGAATATGCTCTCAAATACAAGGAGACTAATGGGAGGATTGGTATAAAGCAGGGGTCTCCAAACTTTCCAGCCTTAGGGCCATACTGATTACTCCAGTAAGTTCCGAGGGCCAAAACCATATTATCATTGTTGCCGGTGGTAAGAAGTGAAATAGTCCACTGATGAAAAAAAAGTCCGAAAAGGTACACAACGTTTAAAAAAGGCTGCAAATCGGACTAAAGTCCGCAAAACGGCAACACTGCATATTATTAATTTTCCTGTCATTATCTGTAATTTCTAGATTAGTCGTAGAGTACGAGCCATGAGGAGTAACGTGACACGACATCTGGTGGACACAAGCGGAAATAGGTAGTACCTTCTATCGCTAACAGATGGCGCTAATAGCACGTACAGAATAATCTCGTTGGTTCTAGAAAGTTCTGGTGTCTTCCACTCACTTCTAGATGGCAGTAATTGGAATATATAAGAAGGCTAGTGGCGCAACCACAAGTCAGTTCCTGTGACACTGTTGTTAAATAAAATATTGCATACCTCCTTAAAACGTGTTTGTGCGTGTTAAGTTTAAGACATCTTTATAACAGTATTTTGATTTGAATTGTTGCTTTTGTGTGTGAATTAGTAGTATGGAAAAAAAAACAAAAAATTGATAGTGAATGCAGAAAATTCAAAGATCAGTGGAACATTCAGTATTTCGTAATTGAGTCCAGTAACAAGGCGCTATGTTTGATTTGCAATGAAAGCATAGCCGTTCTCAAAGAATATAACATTAAACGTCATTATGAAACAAAACATTTTCAAAATTACTCAAAATATACAGGAAGTTTGCGGACAGAAAATTGAAGCTATGCAGCGCGGATTGAAATCGCAGCAATCTTCATTTACAAAACTCAAAACTGAACAAGAGGCTGCAACTCGTGCCAGCTTTGTGTGGCTCTTGAAATTGCAAAACGTGGAAAACCATTCACCAATGGAGAAATGATCAAAGAATGCATAATTGCAGTAGCCGAAGAAATGTGCCCTGAAAAGGTAAATTTATTAAAAACTGTCAGTATGTCAGCAAACACTGTGGCTCGAAGGGTAGAAAACATCGCTGAAAATATATCCTCTCAACTGTTCGACAAAAATGGACATTTTGAGTGGTTTTCTTTGGCCTTGGATGAGTCAACGGATGTGTCAGATACTGCTCAGGTGTTGATTTATATTCGAGGAGTAGATAAAAGCTATGAAGTGCACGAAGAACTTCTTGATATGTATAGTATTCATGGCACAACTACTGGTACAGATATTTTTAAAGGAGTTGAAATGGCCATTAATCAAAAGAACCTTCGATGGAAAAACTTGAAATGTATTACAACTGATGGAGGCAAAAACATGAGTGGGAAAGATAAAGGAGTGGTCGCTCTTGTGTCAAAGGCTGTAGAAAATGACGGTGGTTCAAAACCATTAGTCTTACATTGTATCATTCATCAACAGTCTTTGTGCGGAAAATGTTTGGATATGTCTGACGTTCTGAAACCAGTCATATCAACTGTTAATTTTATGAGATCTTTTGGGCTGAATCACCGACAATTCCGACAATTTATTGAAGAGATTGGAGAAACTGACTTACCTTATCATACTGCCGTACGCTGGCTTAGTTGTGGGAAAGTCCTTCAGCGCTTTGAACTTCGAGCAGTGATCGAAATTTTTTGAATGAAAAGCATCGCCCTCTTACTGAATTACAAAACAACGCATGGCTGTGGAAGTTAGCATTCTATGTTGATTTGACAAAACATGTGAACGAACTGAATTTGGGATTGCAAGGAGAAACCAGCATCTTCCTGATTTATACACTAATATCAAATCATTCCGGAAGAAATTGAGACTATTTCAATCACAACTACGAAGTAAATGTTTTTCACATTTTAAAACATGTGAAATATTCAGCCACACTACTGAGACTGAGTTTCCTATCGATTTTGCAATCGAAACTTTGAGTGCTTTGAAGATAAATTTTATACTCGTTTCTCGGACTTTGATGCCATTGCGAATCAAATTAAGATTTTTCAGAATCCTTTTGATACTGACATTGAAACCCTAGCCCCGGAACTTCAAATGGAAATGATTGATCTACAATGCAGTGATATAATTAAGAACAAATATCAAAACTCATCTTTGTTGGAATTTTATAAGAGTCTTCCACTGACACAATTTGATAATTTGCATAAATTTGCTCGTGGTCTGTTTTCTGTTTTTGGTACTACTTATTTGTGTGAGAAAACCTTCTCCAAAAAAGTACACAAAAAATGTTTACAGATCGAAATTAACTGATGAGCATCTTAAATCTCTTTAATAATTGGTACAAGTAAAATTAGTCCACAACTACAAACTATTGTCAGTGGAAAATCTCAATTACATAAATCTCATTAGTATTTCATATGTCATTATGTTTGTTATAAGTTATGTGATTATTTAAAATGTATAAAATGTTAGTTGGATTCATTTCAATAATTTGTTAGTTATTATATACTGAAGTTAAATTTTCTGCATATTATACATGTCTTTACTCATTACAATTCTGTGTTTCTTTATCCAACTTATCACAAAAACAATAACAATAAGCCTACAAGAATGTTATGAGTTAGCGGAGTTAGCCCATGACCATATCAATGTAGATGTCATATTAATAATTATTCAACATAAAATTAGAATACTTCAGTAAACTAAATTTAATTTGCTATAAAAATTATTTGTTCTCTAAAAGGAGTTTTCAAGTATGCTAGCTCTCCGCGGGCCGGACAAAATCTGTCCGCGGGCCGGATGTGGCCCTCGGGCCGTAGTTTGGAGACCCCTGGTATAAAGGATAATTGGAGATTAGGCACAAATAGCCCAAGAGGCTGCGCTGCCTACGGTAGTGAATCAAGACGGCTCCCAGGGAAGAAGTAGAAGAAAGTTGAACTACTTTAAACATGCCGAAAATAATTTGCTGCCATGGCCACAACGGTCTCCCGGTTTGTTCCCCATTAAACACGTGTGGGACATGAGCGGAAGAAGGCTAAACAATTTACAACATCCAGCTCAAATTCTGTTTGCGCTTTGACACGAGGTTGAGGTGGCCTGGGATGAATTACCCTAGGAGGATATTGATCACCTAATTGGAAGTATGCCTAGATGCATTAATGGATGTATAAGACAACATGGCGCATCAAAACATTATTAAACAAATCGATTAATAAACTAAGTTTATCTTTAAGAAATTAGATTAAAGTTCCTGATATTCGTGTAAAATATTACTAAAATAAAATCATTTTTACTGGGTGTTCGGGTTTCCAGGTCACTTAGTTTGTATTTATTATTTTAAAAAATCACACAAGGGTGGTATGTTAACTAATTTTAAGTTTTCGCTACCTGATTTTTATACCATTGTGTACCGCATCAAATATCCATTTGACCAAGCGGAAATCACCAAATTCAAAACAATTACTACGATAGAAAAAAAATGACACGCACCTCATTTTGCTGTTGGCTTTTTACATGTTCTATTTGAAATATTTACCTTAGGAAACCATGTTCCTGAACAAAAAAAAGTGTTTATTATAATATCTATGTAATTATTGAGAGCCATAATACACTACCCTACTTTCACCATATAAAAAACAAATATTTCCGTGAACATTCCGGCTCACATTCAGTTTTCTCAACGTTAGTTTTTTCCAGTGTTGATTTATTACACATTGTCCCAGAAAACCTAAAGCTTCCAGCTATTCTAGACGGCCGTGGCGTAGGCGCAAAGAGATTTAATTGTTATCGTTTTTAATCATCTTTGTTGTAATTAATATTGAGAAATTTATTATGCACATGGTGTTGTGAATGCACGCCGTGTAAGTGCATATCCTTTTATAATAATGGGCTTCTTATGCTGCCAACAATCGGCCGACCCGCTACTTGGCTGCAAACTATTAATTATTACGAAATGGCTTTGTTGTTTGTTTAAATCTTTATTTAAGATAACCATCTTGATTCGAAAAGGGTTTTCTTAATGTAAACGCATTAAATTTAAGATTAGTGGTGGCAGCAATGTAAGAATTGTTATAACCGTTTGCTTTTAGAGTGTATCTGAGCAAATTCGAAAATTTCATTTATTTTCCTGTTTTAACATGTGGAAATGATTAGATAGTGACACTCAAAAGAATTTAACTGCCATTCTGCCGTCATATCGAAACATAAAGTCGATTTTTGACGATTTTGAAATTTTTGTTGAATCCGATTCTTTAGGTAATTTTTTATATTCCCAGTATTTCATATATTAAAAAAAATTTTTTTCAAAAATGAGAAAAAAAGAAATGTACTATCTCAATGAGGCAATGAAGCGTCATTAAATACTTTTAAAAATGCAGTAACTAATCAATCATAATTAAAAATGCAGTATCTCTGTGTTAACTGCGAAAACGATTAGTGTGCTTCTCATAAAACGTTATTGATTACTAATTTAAAACGCAGTATCCCCGTGTTCATAACAGAAACGCAGCAAAATTTCAGATTACGTCATGCTTTGCTAACCGAAAACGCAGTGAGTAGATTCGCGCCAATTTACAGTTTCCATTACCAGGTGAAACTTTTTATGAAACACAAAGGTAGTATACTGATTTCAAAGATGCTGTGCAGGCAGCAAACTCTGAAAAAGTTATAACTTTTGAAATGAGACCAAATAATTTCTACGATTGGATAGTCAAGACGTCACAAGTAAAAATAAAGAAAACCGAAAACGTCCCTATGTTTCTGAAATGACATTAGTTGTTGTAAAACGTGAAAAAATTCTTTAACTTACACTAAGAACTACGATATGGCTAATCCAATGAAGATACATTTTTTAAAAGTTAAAACTGAAAAAGAAGGAATCCTTCTACCGCCACCTAGAAATCGTATAGCATAAATAAGCTAGGGGCAAGCAATAATTAAGAAACTTTGTCCTTTGATGACAGAAGAAACCAAACCATTTTGCGGATTTCGTTGGAGAAAAATCTTCGATTCAATGATCTCAAATAATCCTTTGAATATGCTTAATTTTTGTGTATTATTATTATTTTTTAAATATATTATATCAATATATTGTTCAGATAAATACTTTCTTTTTGTTCAGATCTCATAAGTTTTGTCCTTAAGTTATTTTTTACACATTTTTTTATGCATAAACTTAAATTACACGCATTTATTCAAAATGCCATAACTTTTTAAATATGAAAGATATTAGAAATTTTAGCAGTTTATTTGTTTGGTTAAGGTATCTATTTTAGCAATCTTATTCAGAATGTAGCTAGAATCAGTCAGTATTTCCGGAAAATTGAGGTAAAATCAGTCTTTCCTACAATTTAACTCAATGGCGGCACATCCACTAAGCTACTAAGGAAGACCGCAGTAACTAGGTCAAAAGTTGCCAGTTGCTGCATTCATTATTAGCAAATGTGCGATTACAAGTAATGAGATACTAAACAAAAACGCATTTTCATCAATATTACTTTATCAAAATAAAAAGTTATCGGTAAAACTTGTTTAATAACGTCATAAGACACTATATTTGGCAAGTGGATCAATATTGGTTAAATTTTTTTTTTCGCTACGAAACACGCTTAATTTTTATTCATTTTTTCAAAGTTATAAAAAATCCCCAAAAATTAAATTTAATTAGAAAAATGCCTAACAATTCCTTTTTTTCTTTTAATGATTTTGAAAAGCAAACTTTACCACCTGTTAATATGTTTTCATTAGTATGAAATTTATTTTAAATTTAAAATTTAAATTTTCATGAATATTTTGTCTCAATTCCTTTTTTTTTCAAAATTTTTGAATATAATGAAATTTAAAAAAAAAATTAAAAAAAAGCCTAAAAATCCTTATTCTTAACCGATTTTGGGCAAGCAACCTTATACCACCTAGCCTCTAATATATTTTTTTCATTTTAGTATGAAATTTATTTGGTAAGCGAATGGTTGCAAATTACAATTTACACTTATATTTTGTCTCAAAGTATACCGTGTTAGCTTTTGCCTTCATTTATGGAATATAATAGAATATTTTGAAACCAGTTTTTAAAAGTTCTGCACTTGTATCCTTATGATAATCCATGCTAGAATCCTAATATTCTTTGCAGACAACAGCAAGGAGTTTGGGACAAATCCGTCTTCTGAACCAGCGTGTATTATGGTAATGCGTTTTCTTTTATTTGAAGGTGCTTTCGTCTGACAGTTTTGATTGCAATAAACCCATCCTTTGGATACTGTGTCGTGTGTATCGAACCATGTTTCATTAAGGTAAATTATGGATCTGTTTTCTAACCTATATCTTTTAATTTCCTGAAGGTAATTAAATCTCCAAGTGCGTAATCTGTGCGATTCCATTACTACTTGTCTTTTGTTTATTTTGTGGTATTTAAATCCCATTTTATAAACAACTCTATGGAGGGTAGCACGGCTAATATTTATATTGGTTTCGTCTTCGTCTAGCTTTTCTTTCAGTTTATCCAAGGTAGGAACAACTCCGCTTTCATAAAGACAATATATTTTTCTTCGTATTAGGTTTTGATCATTATTGTCTATACGGTGAGATTGAAAATCACTACGTTTTTTTTGTTCAATTCTTCACTAATAAAAATATCCCTTATCGATGATATTGGAGTTTTAACAAGTAGACAGGTTTTTTAAAGCTTCTTGTTTAATTAGTCCTCTACTGATTAAAGTTTCATAAAATTTTCACAACCGTTTTTCTTAATGACAAAGTTATATCTCGTGAAACAACTTTTTCGAAACGCACAGTAAAAACGGATATTCAACACTGCCACTAATATATTAGCCGAAATATTTATACCTAATGGTCAATACTCAAAAAACTTTTCGAAACGCACAGTAAAAACGGATATTCAACGCTGCCACTAATATATTAGCCGAAATATTTATATACCTAATGGTCAATACTCAAGAAATACCTGTCCCACCCCCGCTATTATGAAATAATGGTTTTACCAAATAACAATAGATAATAAAATCGTTAAAGGTTTATTGGGGTATTGTCCGTCAAAAGCCATAGCGATATACTTTGAGACAGACTATACCTGTTTATATAAGTGACATAGAAAATGCAACACCCAGAATTATTTATTCAATTTTGATTAAGACTTGTAAACATACTCGCTATCATGGAAGTATACGCTGATAAAATTTTGAAGGCATTTCGAGCGGTACTTTTTTTGTAGAGTTTTTTTTTTAAATATCAGTATTCGAACAATATGAAGATGTTTACTTATTATTTAGTGATTTTTTGTGTTGAATTTGTTTGGTTCCATTTGTTTTATTGCATAACTATGCCTAGAGTTCGCAGACGCGCTAATTTCACTTAACTTTTCGAGTTTGAGGGGGTCGGATAATCGGGTTACATAAAGCCGGATTTTTTTTTAGAGAAATCGCTAATCGGATAAATCGAAACGAAGCTACTGTAATGAGATGTTGTCCAGTGTGGTTCCAAGAAGGCCGAAATCGACAAATTAGAGGTACTGGACGCCAAAGACAAAGTACAGAGCGACAGGATCGTAATTTGAGGCAACTAGCACTTAAAGATCGATTTTTCACAACAAAGGCAATTGCGAAACAGTGATTTGATGCTGTCGGAAGGGCAATACCAGTGTAGGACAGTTTATTGCCAATAAGGTCTTTTGGACTGTTTTTACCGTCCTTATCTTCTACTCTAACCCTACAGCATCGTCGGCAACGATTGGTAAGGAGTGGGGAAAAACTTGATTGGAATATGAAATGGAACCCAGTCGTGTTTAGCAATGAGTCTAGATTCTGTTTAAGCACACATGATGGTCGTGCAAGAGAAGGGAAAAGACGTGGTGAAAGACGCAACGTCCAATTTTCCACCGAACAGCATATTTACTGCACTGTGGGTGAGTGTGTTGTGGTGTGGGGTGCCATTGCTTACGGCAGCAGGTCACGATTAGTGTTTATTCGAGGTAGCATGACTTCCCAGCGCTATATCCACGAAGTATTTCAATCACATCTGCTTTTCTTTCTGGAAACACAACAGATTCACTTTTTCAGCAGGACAATACACGACCTCACGTCGCACGTGTAAGTTTACACTTTTTAGAAGCTTCCGGTGTAAGTCTGCTTCAGTGGCCTCCCTGATCTCCAAACCTTTTCCCCATCGAACATGTATGACATATGATGGGAAAAAGGTTGCAAAATTTACCGCAGCCACAATCATTGAAGGTTCTACGAAATCAAATTCAGGTGGCCTGGAATACAAAACACCAAGAAAACATCAATTACCTAATCCAATCAATGCCGCGACGACTTAACGAATTTGTAGCGAACAGAAGAGCTTCGACACATTATTAACATTAAGATGGGAAATCTCAGCTATTTCGCTAAATTTCGAATTTAAATTTTAACCACTTTCTATTTATTAGTAGAACTAAAAATTTTAAAGGTATGCTCAAAATTATAGCACTCCTACTCGGTGTTGCATTTCCTATGTCACCTATTACACACTTTTAACAAATCAATGCTTTTATGGGTAAATTGTATCCTGTCAAAATATTATAAAATCGGTACACTAAAACTCACTAAAATATTCACCATTACCAAAAAAGAAAAAATTGAAAAACTTTTTAAAAAGTACGTAGATGGAAAAATTGCAGGAAGAAAAATTCCACGCAAGAAATCTACCAAACTGTAAAAACAACCTAGTAAACGCGCTCGTTTTAAATCTTTTAATTCACATTCGTACAATGATATATGAAGATGTAAATGAAAAAGGGCTGAAAAGCGATAGATTTATCGACAGGAGACATATAATTAAACAATTAGCATTAGAATCTCATTTCTCTGCCGTCTCAAACCTCGTAATTATTCGCATAATTAATAATTAATTCATTAATATTAATTTAATAAACGTCCACCTCCATTTACCAGCGCAGGGTGTTCTATAGTACCAACCAGTTGTAGGCCTTGCAGATGTCAAGTTAACATATAATAGTAATTAGCAAACATAGGTGTAGACTTTTGTATTACGTTCGACCCATTATCCCACGTTACGTAGCACGGTAGCGGCCATTTATGATTTTTCTTTCGATTTAAATAAATCTTTTTACTGGAAGGCGTGTTTTTATGATACTTTTTAGCTGTCAATAAAGTATTTATGTCGCTATTTTATTGCAAATATAAATTATTTGTTTTTTACCTGTAACAATCGATAAATTTTATAAAAACGTATATATCCGTTTAATGAAATAAAAAAAAATGTTTTTGCAGACATGGCACTTTCCATATTTTTTGATCGTTTTTATCCGGCTCATGGCAGCGCGCCAGACCAAGTTACGGGCTGATACACGCAGTGTATATATTACACTAAAAGTTTCGGCGTGTTTTTCCCCCCATCATAACTTTATTATCGTTTCACATAAAGATATGGGATCTGGTACGTAAATTTACATAAATATACTAATTTCCTGTAAAAAAATTGAGACCGTTATGTCAAGTGGTTTTCCAAAATATTTAATTTAAATAACGGCCTTTTTAACTCAATATACATAACAAAATAAGAAATGTATATATTTATTAAGGATTTAAACAACTTACTCTAAAAATCATATTATTCTATATTAGATATTTAAGAAAATAAATATGATAAAATTTAAATAAATAAAATTTTGTGAAAAGTCGTTTATTAGAATTTTTAAAATATTTTATTAAATGGTAATTTATTTTTGCTTTACTTACATATAAAAAAAATAAAAAATGATTATATTTTGCGTATCTTCTTTAAGTGGTCGGTGGTTATCGCAGTCACTTTCACTGCAAACAGTGCAAGCCGGTGAGCAATGAAGGCCACTTTTTCTGCAGCCACATGCTGAACCGCATCCTGTTTTGCAGGAGCAAAATATGATTTTTAAGATGTTTTCGGGTGCTGCTGGTTGCGTCATTTTTACTGGTTTTAAATAATCGTCTTTTTGCCAACCCCATTCTTTAGGAGGGATTGGAGAATTAATTTTTTCACTGCTGAACTTGTAAGTAGACTCTTAGCACCTGATAATAAAAAAATGTTTTTTTTTTAAATCACTCAAAATAATGCCTTACAACAAGTTTATGTAACAAAAACTTTGTTAAGTAAATATGGAAGTATCAAAAAAGAACATCTTTTATTTATTTATGCATTCACTAAATGTGATAGTACCTCCGCCTTTTATAATAAATAAAAAACGATTTTATTAAAATTTTTAATGATAATTACAAATTACGTAAAGCAGCTGAAACCTTGATGATTGAAAATCAAAGTGATGAAGTACTTTTCAATGAAGGTATAAGTTATATACTCACCCTGTATGGTGCTAAAACTGCCAAAAACCTGAATGAACTCTGATACAAACGTTTCATAGAATAAGCTTCAAATGATAAAAGTGTACAACTTCATTCACTATCTCCGATAGAGAATGCAGCAATACAACATATCAAAAAAGGCTACATGTAAGTCCAGCAATGGAAAATTAATTCTTTAATCCTCTCTGAAGAATGAGGTTGGCAAAAAGACGATTATTTATAACAGTAAAAAAGACGCAACCAGCAGCACCTGAAAACATCTTAAAAATCATATTTTGCTTCTGCAAAACGTGATGCGGTTCAGCATGTGGCTGCAGAAAAAGTAGCCTTCATTGCTCACCGGCTTGCACTGTTTGCAGTGGAAGTGACTGCGATAACCACCCACCAATTAAGGAAAATGAAATATCCGATACGCTACATATAAATAAAAATTAAATTTTCTATTTTTTGTACATGTCAATAAAGCAGAAAAATTTTAACATTAAATAAAAATTTTCTCTTTATAAAATTATATTTATTTAAATTTTACCCTATTTTCTTAAATATCTAATATATAATATTATGTTTCTTAGAGCAAGTGCGTTTAAATCCTAAATAAATAAATAAATTTCTAATTGTTCATTTTATGTTACTTATATATATATATATATATATATATATATATATATATATATATATATATATATATATATATATATATATATATATATATATATATATATATATATATATATATATATATATATATATATATATATATATATATATATATATATATATATATATATATAAGGGTGCACTGAGTGCATCAGGGGATCCGGAAACCGTAAGAGATACAAAGTCGGTTAGATTATGGAAAGTTGCGCATTTAGGTGCCTAATAACATGCCGAGTAGAAATTTGTAAAATACCGAGTACTTCCGGAGATATCCGGAAAAAACCGAAATTTGCTGATTTCGTTTTAATTTTTCTGACGTTATTTAAAGAGATATGGAAAAACAAAGACACTTTCTTTAGGCCACCTTTTAACTCTACAAAACAGGTTAAGAGATTTTCCGTCCGACGTTTCGTTTTGTTAGACCATCATCAACTTTTTTTTTTAAATGCGGCACTCAATTGTTTATTGCATTTTTTTGAAGCAGTTTAAATCCCAATTACAATGATATAACACTTAATATTTTTCTGTTAAAGAAACATATTTTCCATAAGAGACAATGAGTAAGACAAGGAACGCACATCATTTCTTATAGGGGCGTTCCATATTTGTTAATAAATATTAAATGTTATACATTTTTGTAATTGGGATAATAAGAGGTTTAAAAAAATTAAATAAAAAACCCAGGTCCGTATTTAAAAAAATAAAGTTGATGATGGTCTAACGAAAACGAAACGTCGTACAGAAAATCTGTCAATGCTTTTTTGTAGAGCTTAAAAAGTGGCCATAAAAAAGTGTCTTTTGTTTTTCCATATCTCTTTAAATAACGTCAGAAAAAAATAAAAACGAAATCAGAAATTTTTTTTTTCCATATCTCCGGAAGTACCGGAATTTTACAACTTTCTAATCGGCATGTTGTTTTGGGACCTAAATGCGAATTTGCCATAATTTAACCCACTTCGTATCTCTTACGGTTTCCGAGATCCCCATGCATGCACTCGAATCTGTGGCACCCTGTATATATATATATATATATATATATATATATATATATATATATATATATATATATATATATATATATTATATATATATATATATATATATATAATATATATTATATATGAAATAGAATCCGTTTTAAGACATTAAAAAAAAAACCCCCTTTTTGTTTCACGAACTTTTTCCCCCCCCCCGGGGCTGTTTTTTAGGGTCGTTTAGCAAAACAGAACCAAACTATTAAACCAAAATTTTTGTAAATATAAATATCCTACTTGATGCGACTGAAATCGCATTCAGAGTCGCACAGGGAATATTTATATTTAAATGGAATGATATTTGGTCTAATAATAATCTTGGTCTCTCTGTTGTTTGCTAAACACTCGTACAGCCCTATTGACAAAAATCCTGTAAGGAGCAAACCTTAGGGGAATTCATATAACAGCAAAGATAAGTGTATATATATATATATAACTGTATATAAAAGTTCGTTATTTCGGATATCCGAGAAGTATGGGAATTTAAACTTTATCCAGTTTTATAATATATATATATATATATATATATATATATATACATATATATATTATATATTATATATATATATATATATATATATATATATATATATATATATATATATATATATATATATATATATATATATATATATATATATATATATATATATATATATATATATATTTTTTTTTTTTTTTTTTTTTAAAAAAAAAAAAAAAAAAAAAAATATATAAAACGTTTTTAGCATTTATTACAGTCCAAAAGTTGGAGTAAAATTGCTGCTCTCAAAAAGTGTAGGTGACAATATCTTGGAAACTATAAAAAATATGAGAAAATATTATTTTAGAAAATTTAAGTATCTACAAAAAAATGTAAAAAATGACAAAAACTAATATTCAAAAAGTTACAACGATTTAAAAAAAATCGACTTAAATATCATAAATATCGTTTAAACAATATTAATATTTTTTTGCCCCCTCCAAAAAGGTTTCTGATTTTGAATAATATGGAAAAATAAAATTCAAAAAAAAATCATAATCAAATCTGTTCTTAAGGACTTTCAACTGAAATTCTTCATTGACGCTACTAAAGGCGCGTTTACACCAAAGTTGACAATTAAAAGTTGACAAAAGATTGTTTGTAGAAAACTAAAAGTTGTCAACTCAAAGTTGCTCTCGTCAAATCAGAGCAACAAGTGGAAATTTTTCTGAAAACTAAAGTGTCTCTCTTTAAAGAAACGAGTGGAAAACTTGTTGCCAAAAATTGGCGCAAAGGTTGGTATTTAGTTCTCCACTAGTTTTGTACAACTTGCTTGCGCAAAGCGTGCAGCAACAAATCTTCCACTTTTAGTTGTCTTTGATCTTTACCGACACTCCGCGGGAAACCAAAATTTAGTGATAGATTTGTCTCCCCACAAGTGGAAGGCAGAAAAAGTTGCTGTATTTTGTAGAAGAAGCAACAAAATTGCCGCAACTTGTGTAAAACTTAGTGAAAGTCTTCGGTGTAAACGCGGCTTAACATTAAAAGTGCCAAGATAAAAAAAGTGGTAAAAATTGTAGACAGAACTTGGTTAAATTTTGGATCTCAGTACTTTAAGAGACCGAGATTTTTAGATAGAAACTTGGCCCTTATTTTATATAAGCGTTTTTGGTGAAATCCGTTTTACCTCCAGCAACATGTTCTGAAAGTGTTTTTATTCTTTTCCTTCTGTGCCATTATATAAATAATTAAATATTTTTTTTTCAAAATAAAAGTATTTTTAATCAGTTTTTCTCTTTAATTATTCTTCATAAACATCGCTTGATTTCAGTTGAAAAACCTCATTTTAAAAGTATTTTGGGTTATCACTGGCATTAAATTAATTCACCCAATTTCATGAAGGAAATGCGATGCCCAAAAAAACTGGTTGATGTACGTCCTAAAAGGTGAGCATTTTTTACAATAAAGTACTTGCGAGATCATAAAGTATCATACAGCAGCCAATTGGCCTTAATGGTATTTAATGCGGTGAAGATCACAAGGAGCGAACACTATCGTGTGAAAATACCTACGTTGGACCAGGAAAGTTTCTAGAGGCAAAATGGATATAGGGTCATCCGACAAAAACTGAACAGAAAGATATTTAGGGCTTTTTTAAAATCTTATCGGTGCATTTGTCGAGAAGAAAAGCCGAAAAAACCGCTATTTTTTGAAAAATTAATAACATTGACCCTTTTAAAGCGGGAAAGCTGACCTTCCGGAAAATGATTGTTTATAAAATGTTTATGAAACTGACAACTGTTAACTTAAATCATTTATGTCGTTTTTTAATCTTTTGTTCTTGTTTTTATTTTTAAGCCTACTTGACTTATATTTACATTAGAATTAATAAATGCCACCATCACGACATTTTTATCTTTTTGATTGTTCATTCTGTTCTCTAGTGAATGCATCACAAACTTTAAAAGAGTTTTAGTATTTTTTTTACTTTACAGTAATTATTTGTTTACTCTGTCACAAAGATTATTTTCATTATTTTTTAATATTATGTATCATTTTAAAAACAGCAGGCGAACTCCGTAATCAATAGAGATAGAAATAGACAAGAATATTTTTTTTTCTATCATTAATTGGTACTCAATATCACTTTCTCTAAGTGGCTCGTTAAATTTCGGTAACGAAAATATAGTATACTAGATGAAAAGCCTGTCTCCGCCAGGCGAGAGACAATATTAAGTAGCCTCTGTCTCCGTAAGACGCCTTCCGTACGGCTAACGGTAAAAAAACACTTTTTTGCTCCTATTTTTATCCCGGGGGCGAAATTCAAAAAACGGGCTTCGTTAGGTTCTAGCCACTGCTAAAGACTACCACTGTGCCAAATTTCATGATTTTAGCTCAAGCCATAACTTCAAAATCACGTGGACAGAAAAATAAATATATATACGTACCTACATATAAATATATAGACATAAGCAAATTATATACAGTATGTACGCGGATGAGGTTAACAAGAGGACAAATGGACCAAAAATTGAAAGATACGAAAAACAGTCATTCTTGATAAAAAATTCTGCTTGTCGAAAAAATATGAACTGCAGTAAAAAAATAGATTTTTATCATACAAGGCGCCTCAAAAATACAAAAGCATAAAATCAAACAAGAGCAAACAATCATTTTTTGGCCTTTTAACGTGAAACAATAAATAAAAAACTTGCTCCAAATTTACTTCTAAACCTGATTCCGAAGAAAATTTAAATTTATGAAAAATTAAAAAAAAAATCAACATTTTTTCAAGTACCTACGCATTTTACTACTTTTACTTAATTTCCACCTTTACATTACTAAACATTAATAAAAATAAATATACAATGGAAAATATGTAAAATCTAAATATAAAATGCGTACTTGCATGATTGTTGATTTTTATTTTTATTTTTCGTAAATTCAAATTTTCCTCAGTAAGTTTGGAATCAGAATAAGAAATAAATTTGAAGCAAGTTTTTTATTTATTATTTTACGTTAAAAGGCCAAAAAACGAGTGTTTGCTCTTGCTTGATTTTATGTTTAGACGTTTTGAGACGCCCTGTATGACAAAAATCTATTTTCCAATTGTAGTATATATTTTTTGACAAGCAGAATTTTCTATCAAAAATGACTTTTTTTCGTATCTTCGAATTTTTGGTCCATTTGTCCTCTTGTTAACCGCATCCGCGGACATACTGTATATAGATTATTCAACATGAAAACATAGGTTGCTTTGTGGAAAAATGCACAATCTATGAAAAGATTCAGCGATAGTAGCAGATTTTTTTATTATCAAAACCTTAAAGCCTTGTTTTTTTTAACGTTTTGTTTATCTTGATGACTCCTTTTTAAAGAAGATATTATTATTAAGATTTACGCTTGGACATGTTCACACTTAGTCTTATGTAAAAAATAGAGGTGATGCGATAGCAATGGGGGGTTATAGGAGCTTTAAGTAGTTTAAATTTTTTTATGAAATGTAAGATTTGGTAGGAAAATATACAGGCAAATTATTAATACATTTTAAGGGAAAATCTGTTCAGATTGTTTTCTAAAATAGAAACTTGGTTAAAAAATCCTAAAATATTTTAAAGAAATATGAGGAAATTTTTGAAGATGAATAAAAACGCAAAAAATTAAAAATGCTTTATTTTAAAGTGCAATGTCCAAATATATTTAAAAATATGTACACAAATTTTCAATTAAAATACATTTAAAACACTGCTGGGGTTTAAGACAAAAAAGGTTTTTTTTTTTCCTCAAAGTTGTTCTCTTCTACAAAATGCATAAAAGTGGGTCCATTTTTATAATCTTCAAACCACAGACCACAAACATCAAACTTTAATAATTTAATTCATTTATTTAAAGATAAACTTAACACACAAAACACTCTGGGTAATTACATGTAATTCAAATAATTAAAATATGACTTGAAAAATTAACACATAAGTAAACAAAGATTTGCAGGTGAGTGGGTTAGGATCACTTAAAAAGTTCAAAATGAAATGAAAAAATAAGTAAAGTAATGACAAGGATAAGCTTATGTATATTTTCATGGAATAGAAAGAGAACAAATCGTACCACGCCCTTTGCTAGTCTTTTTATTTCTATACTCCGAACTAGCCATTCGGAAATTCGATTATGGCCGAAAAAACTTACGGAGTAGGGTTTAAAGAGATTTTCTATTATATAGACAGGAAATTTCTTCTCTACGGTGTTACGGAGTTCACCTGCAGGTTACTTTAAAATAACTCAAAAACGAATGCTGATATCAAAACGCGGTTTTCGCAAAAGTGTAGCTATTTTTTTCTCTTTTAAACCTACCTTAAAAAAATAGATCGTCGTGTGTAAGTTTTTAGAGAAAATATGGAAAAACCGAGGTTTTTCTTAAATCCCGCCCTCTAGTTGGTAAAATACAAACTAGCCGACACCGAAAAAAACAGCATTTAAAAGAGCTTTAAATTTTCTTTCAAACGAGTGTCCACTTGAACCACTTTCGATAAAAGATGTGGGATATAGAACTACTTCAATTATGCATTATTTATCATCCTCCCCTACCCTTATTATTGAAAATACGACAAAAAGTTTTTAACCAAACTGATGCAGAATTGGTTTGAGTTCTTGCTGATGTTATCAAAATTGTACCTAATACTAGCTAATTTTAGAGTTTTGGTTTTTTAATTTACCATTCCGGTTGCGCTATCTCGCGGTAGATTTAGAAACTTAAAAATTATTTCCAGCTAGTTCTCTTGCCCATTTTTACTTTTTTTTCCAACGATGTGCGATAGATGGTTTCAGAGATACAGCTAGTGTCCTTTCTTTTTTGGACACCCGGTACAGTTTTTGGTTTTTCATGTTCTATGTTCCTCACTTTTCAAAGAACGATACTGGTGGTTTACTGTTAAATTATAGGAACCAAAAAAATCTCTGTAAACTGTGCTATTTTGCAATAGTAATTTCTGTGGTGCTTTTGGAATCTAGAGGGTTTCTATGGTCAAAGTACTATATTGATGTAGTAAAGAATATAATTGCAATGAAAGAAAAAATCCATTAAATCTTATGGCTCTTAAAAACACCAAAATGAATTTTCCGAGATTATTATCCATTTTATTAATGAACGTTACCTGCTTTTTTTGTCTATAAAGCAAATTGTAAAATAATTGGATTATGTTGACATCAAAAGATATTTTCTCTTTATTTGACGTCAGTAAAGAAAAGTTTGTTTTAATTAATAATGAAAGACCGCAGAAACAGCATATTTTTAGCCTATTTTTTCACCCTTGCCCAGCACCTTAAAAAAATCCTAAAAATATTCTGCATACAGTGTGTCCCAATCTGGGTCTACATGTATTGGTAACTCGGGAACCATTAGAGCTAGAGTGTTGGTTAAATTAGGAAAGTTTTAGACAATTTAATTGCAAAATTAAATCTGCTTTCAGATTTTATTTATCTTTTATGGTTTTTGAGATAATTAAGAAAAACCAAAATGGTGCATTCTTAACTTTTGCCTGTAGCTCGCAAACTACCAATTTTACGGTTTTAAGATTACTACATTATTAGAACACTTTTTTAAGAAAATTTAATTTAAGTAAAAATATTTTTCTAACTTTATTTGTTTTTGAGATATTTACCCAAACTTTGGATTTTCATACGGACGCCATATTGAATTTTTACATATTTAAAAAGAGCTCTTTAAGAGCTTTTCATTGAGGTATCACAAGTCTAGGTTTTCGGATTGCTTAAGCTCTAAAAACAATAATTTTTGTTTATTTGATAGTAGGCTTAGACTAGACTGCGTAATGGCCGCCCCATTTCATAAAAAACAAATGACACGCATCTTATAATTTAAATATGTAATGTAAATCTCAAAATTAGCGTGCATCTTATTTCTCGTTTAGAAACGCCTTCAACAAAAATTTTAGTTTTGATTATTTTAGATCCACCCTTTCATCATTGGAATAATTAAGATGCTATATAACAGAAATACAGAAGCTGCAGCACTTGCATACGAAGAACAATTTCCGGAGCGGAAACAACCTAACCAAATACATTTTAGATTCTTAGTTACGAACTTGTTAGCCTATGGATTTTTTGTGAAACCGAATCCCATGTAGTCCCAATTTGGGACACACTGTATGTCAAAATATCGGAAATGCAAAATCAAGATAAGCGTATTTTTGGTTTTTCGAAAAATGTCGAAAAACACCCCTAAAAATAGAAAATAATTAATTTTTATGTTAATTAAGGCGTATTATAGTTAAAATTACACCCTTATACTTGCTAAGGGGGTTAAATCATCCCCTAAACATAAAAAAAACAAAAATATAGAAAACTACTACTGAATTATTAGAAATTCAAATCGTGTAGCTCCCATCAGTATCTATTTTAGAAAACCACCCCTGTAACGAGGGAGTGGTATTCGACAGTTTTTTTATATCGCCATAATATTTTTGTATGTTATCACGTTTGGGGGTAGTTTACCCCTTCGTTACATTGGTGGTTTTCCTATAGATACTGGTGGGATTTAAATTTCTATTAATTTAGAATATTTAAGTACTTGTTTCCAGATTTTTTAAACAATTATTGATTTTTTCATAATAGACAACGAAAATTACCCAGCCTTTATTTTCTTAAATAAAAATATAGTTTCAAATCTTAGGATGCTATAATATATCATAAGATGCTAATTTTGGATATTATAACATGTCCTATTACTTCCGGTTTACCGGAAACGACATCAACTTTGATTTTTCAATGGAATACCCTGTATATTTTTTAAAATTTGGATTCTACGAATCATTTCTGATATAAAATGTATATTATGTTCTATACCATAGTGCTAGTTTTTAAGAAAATGGCGATTAAAGATGTCCAAACTAGATATATGCAGTTTTATGGGAAAACAAATAAATGATATAAAATTATTATGTTTAATTTAATTTTTCTCAAAAATTCGAGGTCATAATAAAATTATCCTTTTACTGGGAAGTGCTGCAGAAAATTGACTTATCCAATATGTTACTTCAAAAATTTAAATAAACAATCTGTATATTTTTGAAATTTGATTTCTAGGTCAATCCTGATCAAATCTGTATAATATCCTATACCTATCTTGTTGTTTTGAGAAAATGGCGTTGAAGATGTCCAAACGACCGCACATTATGCAGTTATAGGGGAAAACAAATAAATGTTAGAAAATTAATAAGCCTAAAATAATTCAGGCCGTCTCTTTGGAGCAATTTTGTTATTTTAATATTAGTTTTTTATTAAAGTAGTTATTTAAAAAATAGTTTAGAATTAAATTAAAAAATATTAAATGTTTCTAAATGTTTCTAACGTTTATTTGTTTCCCCTATAACTGCATAATATGCGGTCGTTTGGACATCTTCAATCGCCATTTTCTCAAAAACTAACAAAGATAGGTATAGGATATTATACAGATTTTATATCAGGACTGACCCGTAGAATTCAAATTTCAAATAATATACAGGGTGTTGCATTTAAATTTTTGAAGTAACATTATTAGAAAAGTCAATTTTCGCAGCACTTCCGGTAAAGCCGGAAGTAGTTTTATTATGACCTCCGAACATAGAGTTTTGAGAAAAAATTAAATTAAACATAATAATTTTTTATATAATTTATTTGTTTTCCCATAAAACTGTATAATATGCGGTAGTTTGGACATCTTTAATCGCCATTTTCTCAAAAACTAGCATATATAGGTATAGGACATAATATACATTTTATATCAGAAATGATTCGTAGAATCCAAATTTTAAAAAATATACAGGGTGTTCCATTGAAAAAATGAAAGTTGATGTCGTTTCCGGTTAAACCGGAAGTGATAGAGACATGTTATAATATCCAAAATCAGCACCTTATGATATGTTATAGCATCCTAACATTTGAAAGCTATATGTTTTTATTCAAGAAAATAAAAGGCTGGGTAGTGATTTCGTTGTCACCCGGTATTTAAGGGATGATTCAAGCCCCTTAGCGAGTTTAAGGGTGGACTTTTAACTATATTACGCTCCTATTATTATTAAAATTTTATTTTATATAAAAAATACAATAAGAATCGCTTTTATTCTTAGTGATATATTATACATATATTTCGCTATAATATATAATAGTTTTGCGTCATCATGTATCAACCCCTTACTAGGGGTGATTTTCGACATTTTTCGAAACACCAAAAAATATGCTCATCTTGATTTTTCATTACGAATAATTTGACATATGCGGAATATTTTTGGAATTTTTATTAAATCTCTGGCAAGGGTGAGAAAATAGGCTTTGCGGTTTTTCTTTAATCTTGCTACACCCAAGAAAGTATGCTTATATTTTTTTTTAACAGCTTGTATTAACCCAGATAACCATCGTGGAAGGCAATTAGCCGGGAATCTACCTCCGCATATTGTAATTAAGTTGTCGGAAAAGTTGTCAAAGATAAGTAAAACTTGTAGGAGAATTGGCAGTAAATTTCTTACTTAAGAGCATTCATCATCAGCTGATCAAGTTCAAATCGTGCTTCGATGGTAATAAACGAACAACTGATCGTGTGGTGACCACTGGCAACAATGTACGGTCGCTATGGCAACCGCAACAGTCGATTATTTCTGACCAGGGTCGGCTTTAGGTATTTTTTACATATAGGTTTTTATAAATAATATACAATTACAAGCATGTGTAACAAAAGGCTTTTATTAATTGATTTTTGTTATTTTTATTACAGTTATACAGCGTAAGGTATGAATTTCCATTATTATTTACGTTAGCTCTTATTTTTATGGGAAACACTCAAAGGTCAATTTAATTATTTATTCCTACTTTAAAACTTAATTAAATATCTATTTTTTTACTGACAGTTGAAAAAAATGTGACGCCATCGACATTTTTTTAAAGGTACATACGGCTTACGATACATCATTTAAAAGCTCATATTTCACACAGTATGCTCCTATATTTTGGCACGATTCTGTCAAGCTATTTGAAAATGTGACCAACCTTATTTTGCAATTCAATAAGGTCTTTTTCACTGAGCGACATTTTTAGTTTATTGAGAAAACTTACCTAGTTTAACGTAAGCTTTATTTTCATATTTGACATTGACATTTTATGTTTGTGTAATTTGTTTCCTTTCCATCAGGTATTTAAAAAAGTGCAATTATAGAAAATTTGAAACAAATTATAACGTATTAATATAACAGGAAAGTTCAGTTATAAAAAGAGTGAAACAAATTATAAAATAATACCACGTAATAAAATAACAGAAAATTTTCATAAACTTTAAAAAAGTGTATTTATAAAAAGATTAAAATTAATTATTGTAAATTAATATCACGTTATAATATAAATAACAGCAAATAAACTTCAAGAAAAGTGCAATTATAAAAAATATAAGACAAATTATAAAATAATACAACTTAATAATTTAACAGAAAATAGACTTATATAATAATACTAGCTGCAAAATCCGGCGTTGCCCGGCTCGAAATACATCGCACGCTAACTGATTGTACAATCAATGTATCACCAAAGTAGTATTTCGCATCCTAGATACAAAAATAACTATTTTACCTGTTCGCCTGCATAGCACTGCTAAAACTATGGTTAGACTTTGTTGATTCTATATTTTGTTTCCTCAAAATTAATTTTTGTATTTTACTTATAGTAGTAATAGTAGTCGAAAAATCATATTATAAATGGGCTTGCCATACGTCCGGATTTATTAACCATGTCCGGACTTTTGTCAGGATTCGTAAATGCTTCTTGATTTTGAGTATTTGGGAGCACTGCAGCGCAGCCAGTCGCAGCGCGTTGCCTGTATTCTGTTCAGTAAGTAGTTTTACTTTTAGTTTGTCTAATTTCTACAACCATTTCAGTTAGGTAAAATGGCAGAAAAAATTTCGTGCACGCGTTTCACAATCGCTGCTAGGATCTGATGGACCGTTCGGACATTACTCTAATAAATTATGACAACCCTAATTATAAACCTTTCATAACAATAATATCCTACTTACCGTTTTTTCATAGCAAGTCGTCTATTTTTCCGACTTGTTGACAGACATAATCGTTTTCTACCACATTCATTTTCTTTATTTTTAGTCCGTCCCATCTTCAAAAGGCAAATCAAATTAACAGACACGCTAATAATAACAAATATTATTTTAATCTGCTAAAAATAGACATGAAAATCGCTTCCCATGCCACCTGCCACCACGTCGACATCCTATGAGGGTTGCTGCGTTGCCAAGATGTTTTAAAAATCTAAAGGTTTCGTTTTTTTTCAAAAATTTATTAATTACGAAATTTAAAAGTTTGACAAAAACTAGGGGTTTATTTAAAATTTTGGTCTCTTCATAAATTATGGGGAAAATGGTAAACAATGAGGGAAAGTATTTAAAAAAAATAAATATTACACAATAACAAAACCAAAAGTTTATTTTTAAAAATTCTTACTTCTCAATACCTTTCCCTCATTTGTCGATATAATTAAATATATTTCCAAAATTTTGTTTAATTTCGTTCGTTAGTTTTGGTGCCATTCTTTAAAACAAAATAGCTTGTAAACAGCAGGTATGAATCCTCTTAATAGCCCTAATTAATGCATAATTTTCCATTAATAAATGATTTTGCCAACGGCAACTAAATATACACAAAATAAAAAACTTTTTACCTGACAATGTAAAGACATTTGTTAGATAGGTTACCTAAAACTGAAATACATCCTAAAAAAAAATCTAGAAAAATTATGAATTCCAAAATTTAATAACAAAATGATAGAAAAAATATTTTAACTTGAACGGTAATTGGCAATTAATGATCTCAACCCTTAGTGGTAATTGGCCTCCATGGTTAATTGCCCTTAATAAGAACTTTTTTTTATCAGATAACTATTTTCCACTACTTTTTAGAAAATGTTATTTTCTTCCCTTGTTTGGGGGAGGAAATTCCACTTTTCTCCTTGAAGAGAGAATTATGTATTTTCCTCCTAAGGAAGGACAATATTTTTCTCTGATTGCACCGTTTTATTGGTACAATCAAATTAGCTAGATATCTTAGGTTAGGTTTAAAGTGAGTTGACTTTTTACGCCCTCCACGGCTACCGCTCGGTCAATTGTGGTTCACACCTATTTATATTTCTCCCAATAGGATCAGACTTCTAATGAATCTGATATCAAATTGAGAGAGTTCTTACATCTCCCCTTACTCGTGCCACTACCGGACACGAGCACAGTATGTGTTCTGGTGTTCTGTCTCCTGGAAAGTATGACGAGCAGACGTTTGATCCGTCATGCCCTTATCTCTCGGTACCTGGTAGCTACCCACGTCACTACGTGGGTAGCTACCAGGTCCTTTTTCAGGAACCAGATGTTCTTTCTGAGGCCGTATCTTCGGCCTTTCCCTATGAAAACGGTTCTATCCGTTTTCTATTTAAAACCAGGGCACCCTTTTTCCTATAAAAGCGGTTCTGTCCGCCTTCTGTTTGGATTTAGGGATTCCTTCCTGAGCACCTGTTTGTTCGGGATGGATTAGCCCTTCCCCCGAAAAAGGCGCCTGTACCAGACACCTTTTAAATGAATTCATCCGTTTCGGTCGGCGCACCTTTGTCTGCTTGTGACCTTGGGGGGCACCTCCAAGCGGATTTATCCTTTTGGTCAGCGCACCTTTTTCACTTTTTTCCTATGAAAGCAGTTCTGTCCGCTTTCTGTTTTGGGGCTAGGGAAGTAATAGTCCACCACGGCAGAGCCCCCCATTACCGCAGTAAGGCCGAACTCCGAGAGGTCGCCCTTTTATCTAGGGGCACCGTTGAAGACACCTGTTTAAGGCACAGGATGTCATTCACTCATCAGCACGGTATGCTAACACCTTGAGTTAAGCCTTGTGTTCGTCTTAGCTTTGGATCCCGTTTAATACGCTAGCAACTGGAGTGGCTGATAACCGGCAACTCCAGCGCATGTTACAAAACATCCTACTGGGCCCAACCACGCCATTGACGTGCGAACACAGCGATGGGGCTAGATATCTTACCATAAGGACAGTTTTTTTAATGTTAAACAGTTATAATAGGGTCCTTGCACATTTTTTTTTAATGATGTCGTTTGCACTATTATAGACCGTTTTTCAAAACCTACTACTTCGTTTTTTCTTTAATTCGCTTTTTTGCCGATATTTCGATTTAATAACTTCGAAATTCAAAGGTCCCGCGAAAACGCTTTCTGTTAGGTTACTTATAAATTACGTCATTTATTGGTAAATGTCTGCGTTGCCAAATAGCCTAGTAGTACAATTTTTGGCATTGGTACAATGACACAGTGGAGATGTACACTAGATGTACGCATTGAACTGGGCGGTTTTATAACCTCGCTTTTGCAATATTTGTTTTCATTTTATCGTTGGTCTTGTTCTGTGTGATTTGTATTGGATTTTTACGGTTGTGTCTCAAAATGAGTAAAGTTTACCGTTGGTGTATAATTACTCATTGCAAAAATACGTCTATTAATATGCCTGGAAAGACTTTCGTTCAAGTTCCATCTGATAAGGCTTTAAGGAATCTATGGCTTCAAGCAGGGGGACGTGATCCTGAAAGGTTATCTTCAACATCTAGTTTGTTTGTTTGTGAAGATCACTTTGATGTAAGTATTCTTTATCAGTTTTATGACAGTAATACGAGCAGAGATTTTTACACTAGTTCATTTCTCATCTCACAAATCAAATAGGTATTTCAAGTTTTTTGAAGCATATACATACCTAAAATTTTAAAATTTCAATAATAATCGTCAGAATAATAGGTGAAGATATGTTTATATAATACTTATGTTTTGTTACAGTTGCCTTCTGACATGGAAAACTATATGAAGTGGAAAATGACAGGTGGTTCAAAGAAGATGAAGAGAAATGTAATACCACATTTAAATCTTGCATTAACTGCTGAAACTGTTGGTGTTATGGAGACTAGGCCAAGTAAAAAAGCAAAATTTGAAGTTTGTGAAGATTCTCCAAGCACATTTGAACATTTGCATGATTTAAAATTTAAAGATATTGGAATAACTGCAAAACCACATTACCGTAGTAAATATGTATGTAGATATCTAGTAACTTTGTTGGTTAATATTGTATTTTTTTTAAGTGTATATACCAGCATTTTAATTTTTATATTTAAATGTTATGTTAGTTAAGTCTTTTTTTCGGCTTTGTCAATGAGAGTTTTTATCATTTATATTTTGACCCTTGCTAAATAGCCTAATTTTGTTTTGACACTCTTGGCAAGTTGATAGAAGAGACATATAGCCCAAGAGCTGGTAAACAATTTTAAGTAGGTTCTTAAGACACTTTAAAAATTTGTGAAATTGTCCTTAAAAGGACCCCTAAACATAAAAGTCAAGGTCTGGCTGAAGGGTAGCCTTACACAACTCTTAAATTTTTTAATTCAAGGGTTGGTAGGCAGCCTACCCTTCACTCAGACCTTAATTTTATTTTAGGGTTTCAGGACATTTACACAAATTTCCAAAGTGGCTCAAGAACTATTCAAATTGTTAACCACCCTCCTACTAGTCCGAGAGCTGGTGAACAATTTTGAATGGGTTCTTAAAGCACTTTGAATATTAGTGTAATTGTCCTTAAAGAACCCGTAAACATAAAAGTGAAGGTCTGGCTGAAGGATAGCGGCCCCCTATCAAGCCTTAAATTTGTTTAATTCAGGGGTTGGTTGGGGCTGGAACCCTTCAGAAAGACTTTGACTTTTATGTTTAGGGGGTCATTCAAGGAAAATTTCCAAATTTTCAAAGTGCCCAAGAAGTTTTAAGAATTGTTCACGAGCTCTCCTACTAGTCCAAGAGATGGTGAACAATTTTGAGTAGGTTCATAATGCACTTTGAATATAGTGTAATTGTACTTGAAGAACCCGTAAACATAAAAGTGAAGGTCTGGTGAAGGGTAGCGCCCCTATCAACCCTTAAATTTGTTTCATTCAAGGTTGTTGCAGATCCCGTGACAGTTTGTGATTTATTTCTGAACATTTATTGGTTATATTTTGAATGACAGCCTGTCAAACCATGTCAACTGCCAATTAAAATCTAGAAAAAAATCACAAACTATCTCGGATTTATTCTACAAACAGAGCTAAGTTACTCTTACTTGAACTAAGTACGTGCCCCAAATAATAACAATGGGCCAAATTAAAACAATCATTTTTACTGCAAACCTTTTATTAACATTTGAAAAATATTATTTTCCCAAAATATCTGGGCAGAATCTATCATATGACTAATATATTCTTCATCATAGTCAATATAACAGAAATTTTTTATTTATTCAAACCCTGGATCAGCTACACAAAATATTCCTTTTTTTTGCCAAAAATATGCATCTGTAGCTGAATTTGGGCTTTAAATTTATTTGTAATATTACTATCATTAATATAATTTTTAATTGTTTTTGCACTAGCCGGACATTTTATTTCTATTACAAATTCTTCGCAAATTGCATCCGGAGAAGCTCCTAAAAATGGATATTTTGGTGATAATAGTAGTCCTGTTGATTTTAATTTCATTTTTATTTCTTTCTCCAGGATTTCCAACACTTTTTTTTCCAAAATTTTTCCTCTGGTCATGGCTACAGTTTCTCTGACTTGTAACCCTCCGTTAGGAGTTCAACCAAAGAACCTGCTGATGTCTTGCAACGGGCTGCTTCATAGATTCTTGAAGCAGTTATTCTCCCATAACGAAGTTCATGCCATAATTTTGAACTGCTTTGTTCTGTTGTGGCATTACATGTTTGCTTCACAATCTTCACTGGTCATCTGGTTTTTGCAAAAATCGTAAAATTCATTGCAAGTTTTTCCTCCAGTTCTTAAAAATTTAATCAACAATGTATGTATGCTAAGATCATTGAGTGATTTTTTCTCAAAATATTTTAATAACTGCATAGAGGAGTTGTTAGCTGTTGCATTTTTTATCACCCTTTTCCAAAAAGCTCCCTGCAGGAGAAGAGAGCTAATCTTTTAGTTGGAGGAGCCCAAAGTCTTCTACTGTTATGTACTTAAGACTAGTTCCGACACCAGAAATTTTTTGACTTTTTCCAGTAACAGTCCACTTCTGTTGGAGATGGTTCTTCACTTCGCCTATGAATCCACATAAGAAACTACGGCATGTTTACAGCCACCTGTAATACAAAAACAAATCCAAAAATATTAATTTTGTTTCCATCGATCAAAGTTAAAAGATGTTTAAACTTAAATTGTGTACTTGAAATACTTAATTATTACCATTTTGTAGTATTAACAGATTATAAATTACAAAAATGAGGCAGGACAGTCATGGAACAAAATGCTAGTAACTTTCTCTTCTTGTTCATTAATAGTAACAGTTACATTGTACTGCTTAGACCTTACTTTATGCTCCGGACACACTTTACATTTTAGTATGCACATGTTCCTCTCGCTTAAGCTGGACATATCCTACCGCTAGTCCCCATAGTTTTTCCGACCTGAACTGCAAACAAAAAATGATTTCATTGAAAATAGTTACAACCTTCTTGAATTCTGTTTTGAAAAATAAAATTAGGATATAAATTTGATGAACTCCTGAAGTATCATGCTCCTCAAATAGTATATTAGGTAAGAACTTATCTATCAGTTTTAACACATCTGATTTCAGCAGCGTTGAAAAGATCGTTTCAGAAAAAAATTTCAATCATTATTCCATCACATACTGGCAAATTTTTAGAATCAGCTTTAGTGAATCCAACCTCAGTCATTCTGCAGAGTTTATTGTATAAAAATAAACAAATAATAAAATAAAAACGTCAGCAAATCACTTCCAAAACAACAAGAACAAAATCACAAATAGAACTAAACAAAATTAAGACAACAAACAACTAACCTAACTTTATAGGTTTGTTCCAACACAAAAAACCGTCACCGAACCATCAATGCTCATGCGCAGTGATTAAATTGGGACGCATTTTAATCACTGCGCATAGGGATCGTTCGGTGACGGTTTTTGAACGGTTTCTGGCGCTGTTGGAACAAACCTTATGACAGCCGAGTGTTGCCAGACGAGTAATGTAAATTTCAAGTATCGATGCCTGCTAGGTTTAAATATTTAGTTATAAAACATTTTTATTATCATAAAGGGCTATTAATATTGTTATAGGTACGCAAAGTAATAAATATAATATTAGTTAGGTAAAATGATGAAATAATGGGATTATACCTGACACTTGGATTTGTAAATGGGAAATAGTACATTTATACAAGGTATATAATCAACACTTGGCAACACAGAAGGCTTTTCAAACAGTACAATTAAGTTGGAGATTTGGCAAATTATTACCTAGTGATGACGCTATCCAATCAGAATCGTTTTAGAAAATTTGAATTTTTAGTACTTTTATTTTTGAAATATCTCAGAAGTTACTTTATTTATCAGTATACTAATTTAACACGCAATTTTAGACCATATTTAATCAACTACATAGAAATTATAAACATTTATTTTATGCAAAGGACCCTATTTCAATCAGTTAAATCTTTAATTAATCTCATTAGTTTCACTTTATACCATCATATTACATTGTGCTAGTAGTTACCTATTTCAATATATTAAACTCTTTTTTTTTAACTCCCTGTATTTATTTCACTTAAAGAATTAATTTTTATGAATTTAGTTAATAAATCTGCACCAATTTTTTTTATCAAAATTTAATTACAATTTTTTTTTTTTTGTTTAGACCAAGCAGAATTAAATGAAGATGGGGAAATGAAAGTTTTCCAGTGTCCTGAATGTCCAAGATCATTTGCTAGAAGAATTCAACTTAGAAGACATGCCTCTGTTCACATGCAACAAAGGGGTATGTAAAAAAATACTTTCTTAATATGCAAGAATGAAGTTCCAAATGAAATAATAACTCATCATTATATTCTTTCTAAAACAGTTTGATAAATTTCTTAATATTCTATATAATGTCAACATATCATATTTTCATGACAAACAATACCTATTTTTTTTTCAGGCTTTAGTTGTGGTATTTGTGAAAAATGGTTCCCAACACGTTCTGCCTTAGTGAGACACGAACGAATTCACACCGGAGAACGGCCGTTCCAGTGCGAAGTTTGCTCAAAAAGTTTTGCTCAAAAAGAGATTTTGTTTCGCCATTTATTTTTAAAGGAAGAGACCATTCATTTTTCCACGACAAAAGGTTCAACCAGAAGGAACAACTGTTTCTTTTAAGAACACATTAAAAAAGAACGAACGATATGCTTTTGCATATTGCAGTTTATGCCCAAAAGTTTTTTGTCATGCTGGGGCTGAGAAACATTTGTTGACCACAAAAGGGACTTTTAATGTGGGGTTTTAAAAAGTTTTACGAAAAATTCTTTGAGGAGGACATTTGAAACGGGAATAAAAATTTATTGGATTTAAATAGATTTCGGGGCATAATATTATTTTTGGAGTTTCTTTTTTTTTAAATTTTTTGGTGATATGGTACATATCAATGTTTTTTAAAAAAACTGAGTAAAAAAGCCCCTGTTACAATGAAATTTACCAAAAAAATAAAAAAATTTAAACCAATATAATTTAAAACCGATTGCATCTTAAGCTTCCAAACAAACGAAGTTCCCCAGAAAGAAATGTCTGGTTACAAATTTATACCAATGACATGAGGTGAACCGTAGATCTAAAAAAACCTTTATCTCTATCTCTTAATTAGAGCCGGATTCTATCAAACTTGATCTTTCATATGAGACAAAACCTTTGACAAAATTGTTTTCGCTTTTGTTATCTTTAGAACATCTCATGGGACTTCTATCAAAACTGTAGTTAGTTCTGGTTAGGTAACTCATATTTTTAATTGTTTAACACTTTACCGCCCTATTTTTCCATTGTCAACCAAGTTCCGAGACAAGTAGTTGTTTTTATAGTATATTTATAGACACCAACATTGTACCATTAACTTCTACCTCTAAGTGATCTTGTAATAATGCCTGAGTAAACCATAGCTAAAAGTAACTCATTCAAGACCACCCCTTTTATATGGAGCTTTTTGAAGTTAAATATAATATACATTTAATTATTGTTTGAAATTTTACAGCAAGACGCATTAAAACACACAGACCCTGTGTTTTATTACTAGGCATTTTTCGACCACCGTCACAGCTTGGCTATTACTATACAGGGTGTTAAAAAGTATGATTCTCACGATTTTAATGGGCGATAGTGGAGCTCAAAACAAGCAAAAAGTTCATATGGAGTATGTGCTAAAACTTAACAGATTTTTGTCTTAGCGATATCAAAAGTTAAAACTTTTGTTAGCAGTTATTTCTGAAACGTTTTCATTTGCAACTTTCGTCTTAATCCCATCGGTAGATTCATTTCTAATTAAAACCTAAGTTTTAAATGTGTCAGTCTACAAATTAAATAATAATTTTAATGTTTCCCCAGTTAACCATTTCAAAACAGGTGGCAACAGCGCTGGTGTTCCCCCGAGTCGTTTTAAGTATTAGCCTAGCGCTGCGGTATTTTTGTTGTTTTTTATTTCGGCCTTGAAGTTCAAAGTAATGTTTTCAAACCGGGTATGCCGATATGTTAATAATTTAGGGAGGCAAACCTAAGCTTATTGCAGCTCAAATTTACCCTGAAAGATTTCCCAAAGATATCAAAGAGTTTTGGAAACGGTGTGTGCGACAAGAGATCCCGGGGGTACATTTTTTAAATGCGAAAGAAAAACATTTTGAAATTGAAGAAAATCTTGGAACTAGTATGAAGTCATTAGGCCGCGAAGTAAATGTTCATACCACAGTTCACGCATTCCTTTTTTTATAATTAGAGACTTTCTATTCTTCGCTAACTAAAATAGGGCGTTTTAGAAAAACATCATAATTTGTGTTCTTAAATGGAATAACTTAACTTTGTGTGGTAAGTACAATTATTTTTTAATAAACATCTCTTAAAAAAATGTAAATATGTAAAACCTCGCAAAAAACGTTCACGTTCAAATTTTTAACGAAAAGCCAATTTAAAACAATTAACTTTTAACCGATGTTTTTTTCTTATTTGGCTTGTTTTGAGCTCCATTTCGCCCATTAAAATCGAGCACTTTTTTTACACTTATAAAGGAAAAAGATATAGATATAGAAATGGGCATAGCCACGGGGTACACAAGCCACAACTTTCGCCAAGCACAACCATCTAATTGTGAAAAGTTAAATGATAAAATGTATAAAATATTCAGTTAGATGTCTAAGCAACGTACAACCATTTGATTTATACATATTGTCGACTGTAGGTCAATTCTTGGCTGAAGCCGATTGTTCGCTTTTTTCCACAAATTTGGCAAGCTGAAGATTTAATCAAAATTTATTTTACTCTTTGGTATTTAAGAGTGTTGATAATAATTGGATACATAATTAATGTAAATAACTTGTATGGAATGTTTAGAAATATACATTGTATAATGATATGGCTTAATATCATAATGACTGAGACTGCATATATCTTTCATTTAGAAATAATTTTTTTTTATTATATTATTGTTAAATACAGTTTTAGTGTTACCCTAATTAGGCTGACGGTCAAAAGAAAAAAAGTGGGCAAAAGTGTTCGTTTCTCCGGTTTCAAGACTTTAACACGAACCTTCGGCTTTTTTGGCCAAATGTGGGCGAAGCAGAAGCCAAACCTTCGGTCGGACACTACTTATGCCAATCCGAAGTTCCGAACGTTCGGAACGGGTGCCGACCGAAAAAGCGGGCCAAAAATTAAAGTCGCGTCGCATCCAAGACATCACCATCGACGAACTAAACAGAAGACAAAAATTTAAATGAAAATATTTTTAAAAATTTTATTATGTAAACAAAAAACCATGTTTGTTTTATTATATTTTTTGGGGGTAATTTCCTAAACATGTATTAAATATCTGAAATAAAGAAGACAAATACAATAATTAAAAGTGTTGTGACTTGGACAAAAAAAAGATTTTTTAAAACTAAAAGGGGCTGCCCATTATTCACGAACGACTCAAAAGGAAGGAAGAGGATCGACAAAAACATGATCACTTTAAGTTTCCCGAAGCGATCCCAAATTAACCCATATATAAAAAAAATCCGTACAAAATAAAAAATATATATTAAAAAAAAAAAAGAAGAGCACCTTTTTTAAAATATAATATAAAAAATATACACCTTTTTTCTTAAAATCAAATATGGAAAATTTAAGTTTACCGGAGCGGCCCCACTTTAACCCTATATACAAACAAAAAAATGGAAAAAGAAATTTTTTTTAAACAAAGAAAAAGCACCTTTTTTTTTAAACGGAATATAAAAGATATACCCCTTTTCCATCTAAAAACCAAATATGGTAAATTTAGTTCACCGGAGCGATCCAATTCACCCTTATATACCAAGAGTCCGTAAAAAATGACAAAAAATATTTTTTTCAAAAACAAAGAAAAAGCACCATTTTTTTAAAACGGAATATAAAAGATATACCCCTTTTCCATCTAAAAACCAAATATGGTAAATTTAAGTTCACCGGAGCGATCACAATTCACCCTTATATACCAAGAGTCCGTAAAAAATGACAAAAATTTTTTTTTCAAAAACAAAGAAAAAGCACCATTTTTTTAAAACGGAATATAAAAGATATACCCCTTTTCCATCTAAAACCAAATATGGTAAATTTAAGTTCACCGGAGCGATCACAATTCACCCTTATATACCAAGAGTCCGTAAAAAATGACAAAAAAAATATTTTTTTCAAAAACAAAGAAAAAGCACCATTTTTTTAAAACGGAATATAAAAGATATACCCTTTTCCATCTAAAAACCAAATATGGTAAATTTAAGTTCACCGGAGCGATCGCAATTCACCCTTATATACCAAGAGTCCGTAAAAAGACAAAAAAAATATTTTTTCAAAAAAAGAAAAAGCACCATTTTTTTAAAACGGAATATAAAAGATATACCCCTTTTCCATCTAAAAACCAAATATGGTAAATTTAAGTTCACCGGAGCGATCACAATTCACCCTTATATACCAAGAGTCCGTAAAAAATGACAAAAAAATATTTTTTTCAAAAACAAAGAAAAAGCACCATTTTTTTAAAACGGAATATAAAAGATATACCCCTTTTCCATCTAAAAACCAAATATGGTAAATTTAAGTTCACCGGAGCGATCACAATTCACCCTTATATACCAAGAGTCCGTAAAAAATGAAAAAAAATATTTTTTTCAAAAACAAAGAAAAAGCACCATTTTTTAAAACGGAATATAAAAGATATACCCTTTTCCATCTAAAAACCAAATATGGTAAATTTAAGTTCACCGGAGCGATCACAATTCACCCTTATATACCAAGAGTCCGTAAAAAATGACAAAAAAATATTTTTTTCAAAAACAAAGAAAAAGCACCATTTTTTAAAACGGAATATAAAAGATATACCCCTTTTCCATCTAAAAACCAAATATCGTAAATTTAAGTTCACCGCAGCGATCACAATTCACCCTTATATACTAAGAGTCCGTAAAAAATGACAAAAAAATATTTTTTTCAAAAACAAAGAAAAAGCACCATTTTTTTAAAACGAAATATAAAAAATATACCCCTTTTCCATCTAAAAACCAAATATGGTAAATTTAAGTTCACCGGAGCGATCGCAATTCACCCTTATATACCAAGAGTCCGTAAAAATGACAAAAAAATATTTTTTTCAAAAACAAAGAAAAAGCACCATTTTTTTAAAACGAAAAATAAAAGATATAATTATCCCTTTTCCATCTAAAATCAAATATCGTAAATTTAAGTTCACCGGAGCGATCACAATTCACCCTTATATACCAAGAGTCCGTAAAAAATGACAAAAAAAAATATTTTTTTCAAAAACAATGGAAAAGCACCATTTTTTTAAAACGAAATATAAAAGATATATCCCTTTTCCATCTAAAAACCAAATATGGTAAATTTAAGTTCACCGGAGCGATCGCAATTCACCCTTATATACCAAAAGTCCGTAAAAAATGTCAATTTTTTTTTTTTAAACAAAGAAAAAGCACAATTTTTTTAAAACGGATTATAAAAGATATACCCATTTTTCATCAAAAAACCGAATGTGGTAAATTTAAGTTCACCGGAGCGATCACAATTCACCCTTATATACCAAGAGTCCGTAAAAAATTACAAAAAATATTTTTTTCAAAAACAAAGAAAAAGCACCATTTTTTTAAAACGGCATATAAAAGATATACCCCTTTTCCATCTAAAACCCAAATATGGTAAATTTAAGTTCACCGGAGCGATCGCAATTCACCCTTATATCCCAAGAGTCCGTAAAAAATGACAAAAAATATTTTTTTCAAAAAAAAAAGCACCATTTTTTTAAAACGGAATATAAAAGATATACCCCTTTTCCATCTAAAAACCAAATATCGTAAATTTAAGTTCACCGGAGCGATGGCAATTCACCCTTATATACCAAGAGTTCGTAAAAAATGACATTTTTTTCAAAAACAAAGAAAAAGCACCATTTTTTTAAAACGGAATATAAAAGATATACCCCTTTTCCATCAAAAAACCGAATGTGGTAAATTTAAGTTCACCGGAGCGATCACAATCCACCCTTATACCGAGTGTTGCTCCGCCGAGCAGGACATAGGGAATCCCATGTAAATTTTGAAGTAGTCAAATATTCGCTCCCTTAATTATTTTAGAAAATAATGCTATTAGGATTTATTGAAAAGCACAATAAGTTCCACCCTAAATGAAAATTTGAGCATTTTTCAACCAACCAGTAAAGAGAACCTTTTTAAATACTGAAACGTAGTATCATTATACCCTGTACTCTAAATCAATAATAAAAACACCATATCGATTTATCAGTGACAGATTCAGATCATTAATTTATAATGTCATTGCCAAAACTAACAATTTTATACGGGAATTTCAAAAGAATCCCCATTTCATTTTAGTTTACAGCTAATTCCAACACATGCACTTACAGTTACGCAAGACAATAAAACAAATTTGTCTACATTTAGAAATCAATTTATGACGAAAATATCAGATTTAATCAAATGCTCAAATATTCCTCCATTAACTGCCAGACAATAACCAAACGATTATAAAACTCATTTCTTACGTTGGCTAGTTGGTACATCGATATTCTGGCACATTCAGCGGAAATAGCATTCCTTAGCTGGTCTAAATTTTCATATTGTTTATTGGTATAAAGCTTAGTTTTTAAATGTCCCCATAGAAAAAAATTGTTTGGCGAAAGATCCGGAGACCTGGCTGGCCAAAATATTGCGTGGTTCGGGCCTATGATGTCGTTATTAAATGCGTTGTTCAAGTATTCGCGCACAGCTCTGGTACTGTGTGCTGGGCAGCCATCCATTTGATACCAAATCTCTTGATTTTCACGAGCAAGGTTGTTCAAAGCAGGCAAAATTTGTTCCTGTAAAAGTTCCAGAAAGTACTCCGCATTCAAATTTCGGTCAAGGAAAAATGGTCCAAGGATATGGTGGCCGAAAATTCCCGCCAAAACATTAATTTTTTGTGGATATTGAGTCCTTGTCTCAACAAATCGATTTTGGTTTTCGTTACTCCAGTACCGGCAATTTTGAATGTTGGGTTCGCTGTTCAATGTAAAAGTGCATTCGTCAGTAAAGCAAATATTTTGTAAAAAACCGGTCAGTGTTTGTCCTCTCCATCATCTCAAAGCAAAATTCCTGTCGTCGTATTTCGTCTCCGTCTCTTAATTCTTGGTGTATTTCGTACTTGTAAGCGTGGTATTTATATCTTTTTAAAATTCGAGACATTGTGGTGTGGTCTTGTCCAGTTATGTCCTCCAGTTGTCTCGTGCTAATGTATCCTTCGGCCTCCTCTACACAAAGTATCACGTCTAAATCCCTCTCGTTTTGTACAATTTGTCTCTGATTTTCACGTCGATTTTCTTCACATTTGCAATTATTGATTACTGTGCCTGTATATGGTAATATGGTAAATTTAAGTTCACGTTTTAAAACGGAATATAAAAGATATACCCCTTTTCATCAAAAAACCGAATGTGATAAATTTAAGTTTACCGGAGCGATCACAATTTACCCTTATATACCAAGAGTCCGTAAAAAATGACAATTTTTTTTTTCAAAAACAAAGAAAAAGCACCAATTTTTTAAAACGGAATATAAAAGATATACCCCTTTTCCATCTAAAAACCAAATATGGTAAATTTAAGTTCACCGGAGCGATCGCAATTCACCCTTAGATACCAGGAGTCCGTAAAAAATGACAATTTTTTTTTTCAAAAACAAAGAAAAAGCACCATTTTTTTAAAACGAAATATAAAAGATATACCCCTTTTCAATCAAAAAACCGAATGTGGTAAATTTAAGTTCACCGGAGCGATCACAATTCACCCTTATATACCAAGAGTCCGTAAAAAATGTAAAAAAAATATTTTTTTAAAAAACAAAGAAAAAGCACCATTTTTTTAAAACGGAATATAAAAGATATATCCCTTTTCCACCTAAAAACCAAATATGGTAAATTTAAGTTCACTGGAGCGATCGCAATTCACCCTTATATCCCAAGAGTCCGTAAAAATGACAAAAAATATTTTTTTCAAAAACAAAGAAAAAGCACCATTTTTTTAAAACGGAATATAAAAGATATACCCCTTTTCCATCTAAAAACCAAATATGGTAAATTTAAGTTCACCGGAGCGATCGCAATTCACCCTTATATACCAAGAGTCCGTAAAAAATGACATTTTTTTTTTCAAAAACAAAGAAAAAGCACCATATTTTTAAAACGGCATATAAAAGATATACCCCTTTTCCATCTAAAAACCAAATATGGTAAATTTAAGTTCACCGGAGCGATCGCAATTCACCCTTATATCCCAAGAGTCCGTAAAAAATGACAAAAAATATTTTTTTCAAAAAAAAAGCACCATTTTTTTAAAACGGAATATTAAAGATATACCCCTTTTCCATCTAAAAACCAAATATGGTAAATTTAAGTTCACCGGGGCGATCGCAATTCACCCTTATATACCAAGAGTCCGTAAAAAATGACAAAATTTTTTTTTCAAAAACAAAGAAAAAGCACCATTTTTTTTAAAACAAAATATAAAAGATATATCCCTTTTCCATCTAAAAACCAAATATGGTAAATTTAAGTTCACCGGAGCGATCGCAATTCACCCTTATATACCAGGAGTCCGTAAAAAATGACAATTTTTTTTTCAAAAACAAAGAAAAGCACCATTTTTTTAAAACGGAATATAAAAGATATACCCCTTTTCCATCTAAAAACCAAATATGGTAAATTTAAGTTCACTGGAGCGATCGCAATTCACCCTTATATACCAAGAGTCCGTAAAAAATGACAAAAAATATTTTTTTTAAAAACAAAGAAAAAGCACCATTTTTTTAAAACGGAATATAAAAGATATACCCCTTTTCCATCTAAAAACCAAATATGGTAAATTTAAGTTCACCGGAGCGATCACAATTCACCCTTATATCCCAAGAGTCCGTAAAAAATGACAAAAAATATTTTTTTTAAAAACAAAGAAAAAGCACCATTTTTTAAAACGGAATATAAAAGATATACCCCTTTTCCATCTAAAAACCAAATATGGTAAATTTAAGTTCACCGGAGCGATCGCAATTCACCCTTATATACCAAGAGTCCGTAAAAAATGACATTTTTTTTTTCAAAAACAAAGAAAAAGCACCATTTTTTAAAACGGCATATAAAAGATATACCCTTTTCCATCTAAAAACCAAATATGGTAAATTTAAGTTCACCGGAGCGATCGCAATTCACCCTTATATACCAAGAGTCCGTAAAAAATGACAATTTTTTTTTTCAAAAACAAAGAAAAAGCACCATTTTTTTAAAACGAAATATAAAAGATATACCCCTTTTCCATCTAAAAACCAAATATGGTAAATTTAAGTTCACCGGAGCGATCGCAATTCACCCTTATATACCAAGAGTCCGTAAAAAATGACATTTTTTTTTTTCAAAAACAAAGAAAAAGCACTATTTTTTTAAAACGAAATATAAAAGATATACCCCTTTTCCATCTAAAAACCAAATATGGTAAATTTAAGTTCACCGGAGCGATCGCAATTCACCCTTATATCCCAAGAGTCCGTAAAAAATGAAAAAAAATATTTTTTTCAAAAACAAAGAAAAAGCACCATTTTTTTAAAACGGAATATAAAAGATATACCCCTTTTCCATCTAAAAACCAAATATGGTAAATTTAAGTTCACCGGAGCGATCGCAATTCACCCTTATATACCAAGAGTCCGTAAAAAATGACAACATTTTTTTTTTTTCAAAAACAAAGAAAAAGCACCATTTTTCTAAAACGGCATATAAAAGATATACCCCTTTTCCATCTAAAAACCAAATATGGTAAATTTAAGTTCACCGGAGCGATCGCAATTCACCCTTATAACCCAAGAGTCCGTAAAAAATGACAAAAAATATTTTTTTCAAAAAAAAGCACCATTTTTTTAAAACGGAATATAAAAGATATACCCCTTTTCCATCTAAAAACCAAATATGGTAAATTTAAGTTCACCGGAGCGATCGCAATTCACCCTTATATACCAAGAGTCCGTAAAAAATGACAATTTTTTTTTTTCAAAAACAAAGAAAAAGCACCTTTTTTTTTAAAACGAAATATAAAAGATATACCCCTTTTCCATCTAAAAACCAAATATGGTAAATTTAAGTTCACTGGAGCGATCGCAATTCACCCTTATATACCAAGAGTCCGTAAAAAATGACAAACAAATATTTTTTTCAAAAACAAAGAAAAAGCACCATTTTTTTAAAACGGAATATAAAAGATATACCCCTTTTCCATCTAAAAACCAAATATGGTAAATTTAAGTTCACCGGAGCGATCGCAATTCACCCTTATATCCCAAGAGTCCGTAAAAAATGACAAAAAATATTTTTTCAAAAACAAAGAAAAAGCACCATTTTTTTAAAACGGAATATAAAAGATATACCCCTTTTCCATCTAAAAACCAAATATGGTAAATTTAAGTTCACCGGAGCGATCGCAATTCACCCTTATATACCAAGAGTCCGTAAAAAATGACATTTTTTTTTCAAAAACAAAGAAAAAGCACCATTTTTTTAAAACGGCATATAAAAGATATACCCCTTTTCCATCTAAAAACCAAATATGGTAAATTTAAGTTCACCGGAGCGATCGCAATTCACCCTTATATACCAGGAGTCCGTAAAAAATGACAATTTTTTTTTTCAAAAACAAAGAAAAAGCACCATTTTTTTAAAACGAAATATAAAAGATATACCCCTTTTCCATCCAAAAACCAAATATGGTAAATTTAAGTTCACCGGAGCGATCGCAATTCACCCTTATATACCAAGAGCCCGTAAAAAATGACATTTTTTTTTTCAAAAACAAAGAAAAAGCACCATTTTTTTAAAACGGCATATAAAAGATATACCCCTTTTCCATCTAAAAACCAAATATGGTAAATTTAAGTTCACCGGAGCGATCGCAATTCACCCTTATATACCAGGAGTCCGTAAAAAATTACAATTTTTTTTTCAAAAACAAAGAAAAAGCACCACTTTTTTAAAACGGAATATAAAAGATATACCCCTTTTCCATCAAAAAACCGAATGTGGTAAATTTAAGTTCACCGGCGCGATCACAATTCACCCTTATATACCAAGAGTCCGTAAAAAATGTCAAAAAAATTTTTTTTTTCAAAAATAAAGAAAAAGCACCATTTTTTTAAAACGAAATATAAAAGATATACCCCTTTTCCATCTAAAAACCAAATATGGTAAATTTAAGTTCACCGGAGCGATCGCAATTCACCCTTATATACCAAGAGTCCGTAAAAAATGACAAAAAAATATTTTTTTCAAAAACAAAGAAAAAGCACCATTTTTTTAAAACGGAATATAAAAGATATACCCTTTTCCATCTAAAAACCAAATATGGTAAATTTAAGTTCACCGGAGCGATCGCAATTCACCCTTATATACCAAGAGTCCGTAAAAAATGACAAAAAAATATTTTTTTCAAAAACAAAGAAAAAGCACCATTTTTTTAAAACGAAAAATAAGAGATATATCCCTTTTCCATCTAAAAAACCAAATATGGTAAATTTAAGTTTACCGAAGCGGATCTTAAAATAACTATGGTAAATTTAAGTTTACCGGGGCTGTCGCAATTCACCATTATATAAGAAGAGTCCGTAAAAAATGACATCATTTTTTTTAAAAGCAAAGAACAAGCTTTTTTTTTAAAACGAAATATGGAAGATATATCCCTTTGGTATCTAAAAACCAAAAATGGTAAATTTAATACACACAAAATCCGTAAAAAATAAAAAAATAAATATATTAAAAAAAAGGCATTTTTTAAAACAGAAAATAAAAGATGTATTTCTTTTGTATCTAAAAACCAAATATGGAAAATTTGAGTTGACCGGAACAACCCCAATTTAACCCTTTTATACAAAAAAATTCATCAAAAATGACAAAAAAATATTTTTTTAAGAACAAAAAAAAAGCACCTATTTGTTAACATAATATAAAAGATGTATACCCCTCTTATTTAAAGTGTCTGGTTAGTTTTTTTATATAAAAAACAACCTTCAATAATAACAAATTATTACAAAAAGTGTGGTAACATTGCTTATTCAAGCAGTATTTAGACATGTCAAAGAACGGCATCGTATCATCTCTTGATGTGGAAAAAAAGAGGAATTATATATTCCTGTTTAACGAAGCCCTAGTTTATATTTTATGTACTATATTTCTCAAATTTAATTAGAAGACATAAGGCATCCGCAATGTTGCTAAAAATGTTTCAAAAATAATGAAGTTTTAATTTAATCAAAAAATAACGAATCCCGTGAGTGGTTTTCTTTACCAGCAACCAATAAAAAAAAGTTTAATAAACCTACTAATTAGTTGGGTAATTAATAACAATAATTGATATTTTTTGTACAACTTAAGCAGCCACCGGGGACCGTAAGATCTTTGCAATCGGCCGGCTCGCTAAGCCAAGCGCGCAAAAATATGAGTTTCGCCGTTAAAAAAATATCACTGACTCAATACTATAACAGAAATCTAAAAAATTTTTGTTTTAAAAACTTTTTTAAATATTAGCTACAATTTGTACGCAGCATGTATACATAAATTTTCAATAATAAACTTTTTTCTCGATTGCCTAAAATTACGCTACTAAAAATAACAATTTTGAGTTTCGTACTATTTTAAAAATCTAACAAAAAAAAATCAGCTTCAAGTGGGACGTTGTTCGAAGCGCTATTGTGTCTACTTTAATCTAAAAAAAATTAACCTGATAGCGTGAATATTATTAGAGATATAGCAGTGGAGATGTTAAAAAACGTGTTTTATTGAAAACCGATTTTTTTCGGGTTTTTTCGAAATAAAAAAGTTCTTGACCACTAAAAAATGTCGTAAAAAGTGATTTCGTGTACACGATTACCTTATTAAAGAATCCCACTAAGTCTGGTTTGGTTCTACGCCGGTTTTTTTTCTCGATAACTAAGCGACTTTCCTTCCAAATTTTACTCCACTATTTACCGATGAATGTACATTCACCCTCAACAATGAACCAAATGTTTAGAATTGCCGGTATTGGAGCCAAGAAAATGAACAACGCTTTGTTCATACTCGGACACAATATCCCCAAAAAACAAATGTATTCGTGGGAATTATGGGACACCATATCATTGGACCCTTTTTTATGAACTATAACCTGACAGCAGAAACCTATTTAAACTTATTTCAAAATCTAATTGTACCCGCCTTGGAAGAAGTTGTTCGGAAAAACAAATGATCTGGTACCAAATGGATGGATGCCCCGCCCATAATGCCCGTATGGTTGGAAAGTACCTGGAAAATGCTTTTAACGGCAATATTCTAGTTCACGGTACGGGATATTTTAGCCAGCCAGGTCATCTGATCTTTCACTGAATGACTTCTTTCTGTGGGGTCACTTAAAAAGTGTCATTTATAAAAGTAAAATTTGAGAATCCAAACCAGCTACAAAACGCTATTTCGTTAGAATGTAATAAGATTTCGCAATATCAACTTAGCAACTTTAGAAATTAATTTTATGATCGGTTGGGATATTGTTTAGCTGTTAGCGAGGGGTTGTTTGAACATTTGATTAATTAATATTTTTATGTAATTCTCTATTATTTTTAAAAACGTTATTGTATTTTATTTCATTTTATTTTTCCACACCTAGTAAAATATAAAGAGTTCAGTTCTCTCTTTTTTTGGATCTATTTGCGATATTCTAAGTTAAACATTTACAATTTTGTATTGCGATGACTTTGGACTCGAATTTACTGACAATACATTTAATGGTTAAAATGAGCCATATAGGCTTGAAATATAATTGAAAATATTTCAGATCTTACTGCTATTGGTTTAATTAAATTCTAGTATGATAAAATTATTTTTTTAACGATCAATAGTAATAATTGTTATTAGTGAAACTTAATTGTTACATTAAATAAAAGGTTTAATAAAAAAATAATGTTAACATATCTTTTACTTTGAATGTAATGGTTTTGAGATTGATGAAGTGAAAAAAAAATGTTCCTTGTATTCATCTGTACGTCAGATTTGACAAAGCCTTATAACAAATTGTTTGCTGTTGGCTGGAGTCTGTTAGGTTTTACCTGAACCGAAAATTTGGTAATTTTGCAATTACATTTAATTGAATAATTCAAGATTCACTTATTAAAATGTTTTGAAACTTGGCACGAGGGTTTGTCATATATTTGGTACAACATTGTTATTTTCACGAGTTTAAACTAGGATTGCTTTTTGGCGCATTTATTACCGACCACCCTGTATATATATAAAATCCTAATCTTAAAGACTTGTGCTTTTATTATTTTAATTTAATTACGTCAGGCTCAGATTTCTACCCTAAGATATTATTGAATGTTAATGTATTTTTAATTATCCATTTCTTTATATTCTATTTAAGTTTGTGTTTTTTCGAATTCTTAATCTCTTGAGGTAATAAGCTTAATAATTTTGTTCCAATATAAGTCCCGTGTCTTTACTTTAGTCTCTGGTTGTATCTTATTGTCAGTTTATTATTGGAGTTGTGTCTTGTTTTGTGTTGGTGTTCTATTAATAGAAATTGTTTCTTGTTTTTTATTAAGTATATTGGAGCACTTTTAAAAAATAGTTGTCTAGTGTTAAGTATTTTGTAGGTACCTATTAAAAAGTATTGCGGATGGATAAGTAATATTTTTCTTGAATATTATCTTAGATTTATTTTTTTTTATGCTATGTGTATATTTAATGAGTTGTCATATATTCCTTTCCATTCTAGAATGTAAATTATAAAATATTACCCCTACTTTTCTGTTTAAGATGTTTCTTAAAATTTTGAATTTGTATAGGGCTTATGTAAGCTTTTTCAATAGCTCTATGGCATGCATTTCCCACTTAAAGTGTTGGTAAAAAAAAATGTTTAACGAATTAATATAAAAAAAATTATACTTAGTAAGTACCTACTAGAAACAAGATTTTAGCAATTTTTTTAAAAATATTTTATAGTTATTTCCTGCAGAGGCAATGTACTGTTTTCCTACTAAAAGCGGCCCAAAAAGTTAAGATAAGTTATTATTAAGAATAAAGTTTAAAAAATTAAAAAATATGACATAGGAGAATCTACTTTTAATATTTTAGTTAAAAATATTATTTGAAAAACTTGTTTAAAATAAAAACTATTTAAAATAATCTTAGAAATGATATTTCAATGTTGAAACATAAGATTAAAAATTCTATTTTTTAAAATATATTTTTTTAAAGCATTCGAACTGCTTGCAAGTCTTTAACGCCATTATTAACCAAACCTATCTAATGGAAAACAAGAGTTGTTAGATATACGAGGTAGTAGGCAAGTCTTTGCTGAAATTCTCCACATAAATGCGAGGAAAAATGTGTATGTGCCAATAAAAAGCTGTTTTTTTACTTTAATCGCTCGTAAAAAAAATGTGGCAGAAGAAAAGTTTTGTAATAATTTGGGCATCTGCATCTATAGGATAGTCAACTTCTGCATATCTAAGCAATATCTGATTGATTAGTATTTTAAACATACTATCTTTGTTTTCTTAAAATGAAGAATATCCATTACGTATTTAATTTTAAGTAAGTCATTAGAGTGTTAATTAATTTACTCATCATGAGTAAAATTTATTGGAGGAAGTTGTAAATATAAAGAAAATGTAGGAATATCATGATTACACTTACTTGTAACCGTTGCCACCTATCCTTGTTTGTTTGTTGACTCATTTTAAATTTCTTTGATTTAAAGAAAAAGTTTTTTCTCTCTTAGTATGCGATTACCGCATTGATATATTAATAAAATAAAAATTTTAATATTTAGAGGCTGGTAAAAAAAACTGGTAAACATTAAACTTGCAAACGTCAGATAAAAGTCAAACAATCTGAATAATCATCCGACAATCGAAACAATAGCGTGACTGGTATTGATACATGCTTTCCTTAGAGGGTCTTCGAGCTATATAGAGGCAGCCTTGCCGGTCGGCCGTGCAAACAAGCATGTGAGAGAAAAAGGAAAATAAATAGCAGTTTACCTTGCTTTCTCACCCCACGTGCCTGATTCGTCCTCGGGGAGCGGTATATACTCCGCTCTGCGTGCTGATTGATGGACGAGGTACGTATCACTTCCCGCCTACCAATCAGGCACATGAAGAGAGAGAGAAAGATTATACTGCTATTCTCGCAAGAGCGGCAAGGCTCCCTCTATAGAATAATACTCGAAGGGCTAGGTTAGTGACCAATCCAATAGCTTGACTATAAAAAGTGCTAGCATAATTGTTTATTTAAAAAAAGAATTGACCTAACATAAAATGATACATAGGAAATTAAATTATTTCCCAAAATTATTTAGTTTGTTTAATGATGGGGGGGCCAGGCCCCTCCTGGGCCCTCCATGCATACGCTACTGGGATTAAATTTAAATTTATTTTTCTTGTTACTAAAATAATAGAAAACTGGGGTTTTATTTTTGAATCGCCTTACTGTATATATAAGTAAATTCAATTTAAGAGTTCAATTACATTTATTTTAATATTTACTTTTAGGAAGTTAACTTATTTTTAATCTTAAACTCCTCCATTTTATATTTTTGTTGTCTTTGATGATTTTTGCATTATTATTTTTTACATAATAAAAAAAATATTTAAAAAATAGCTAACCTTCTAGACGAAGCCTTGCCCCTTGGCAGTGCAAATAAGCGTGCCTGAAAGAAAGCGCCAATAAGTCTAATTCCATTACCTCTAGCTCTGCGTACTGATTAGTCCCTCTTCCGACCAATTAGCATTCCCGGCAACAAAGAAAGGGATTTGACTAATTGGCACTTACTCTCTTGCACGCATGTTGCACGGCCAAGCAGCAAGGCTGCCTCTGGTAGGTATATGCTCAAAGTTTCGAACATATACTTTCTGAAAATAAGTCTATCTTTCATTTCTTTTGCTCCGCTTGGTGTTATTGTTTGGAGGGAATTTTTCAATATTGGCGGGGCCGCCGACCAATACTGGGACGTGAAGCGAGATAGAAAGTTTATTTGTACTCTTTTTTCTTTCTTCCTCGCACCCTTGTTCGCACAGTCAAGCGACAAGGATGCCCCAAGTAGCATATTCTTGAAGGTTCAAAGGATATAATCTTCGAACATACACCTATAGCGGCAGAATTGCCCTTGGCCATGCAAACAAGCGTGCCGTCTTTTTTTTCTCGCGCGCTTGTTCTGATTGTTCGGCACCGATCAATCAGCACGCAGAGCAAGGTATATTCGCCTCCCTGTCAACTCATCAGACTAAGCGTGCAAGAGAGAAAGGTTATACGCATATTTTTTTCTCTCCCTCTCTCACTTCTGTTCGCACGGCCAAGCGGAAAGGCGCCTCTGTGGGTATATGCTCGCAGAATTGTTTATCGGGCCTTTGTTTAAAACTTACTGCTCGGAATAACGAACAGCTGTCAGCTATACAGTACCAAAAAGTAGCTGGTTTTATTTTGGGTGTTGTGTTTATGTGTTTACCTTTTTTGATAGAATTTTAAGAATCATGAGTTCTATTCAAGAAAGATTACAACTTAAAAGAGAACCCTTGGATAAATGGTCAATAAGAGAACAGTTATGTTTAGCCTCTGCAGTATCTCGCAGTGGAGATCAAAACTGGATGTCTGTAAGTCGTGCATTGAAACCATTTGGAGAATCTAATAGACCTGCAGATTGGTTTCATCAAAAAAACTGTGCTGCTCAGTATGGGGCATTATTAGGAAATGTCGAAACTCCTAAAAGGAAAAAAAGAACTAATATAGAAAGTGGTGTAGAGACACCTGCAGAATGCATATTAAAAAGATTATTAGCAGAAAGACAGGCCGAGCTTAAAAAGTTGCTTGCGGAGGAAAAAGCTGAATACCAAAAATTACAAGATGACATGAAATTATTGCAGTCAGGTTAGTATTTATACACAACCCATAAGTTTTAATGTAATGTTATAAAGTAGATATGACAATAAAGTTCTCTGTTGGCTTATTTATACAAAATCTTGCGGTTATGTTAGTGTTAAGGCTACTCTAGATCCCTAAATAAAAAACAACACATTGTTGTGGGTCTAGGCCTGTAGGTAGAAGTGCTGGTAATTTTTTATTTACAGACCTATCGCCAATTTTATTCAAAATCATTTTTTGGCGGAACCTATTAGTTTTTGTGTGATGAGGCCCCTCTTGGACCTTGATAGATTGATTGATTGATAAAGTAAATACACAAGTTGAGGTTTTGTCCGCCTCGACACTGCAGTCTACAGGGCTTGTTGTATCTCTTGTGTATTTTTTTCAGTTAAAAAGGTTTGACACCTTAGACAGGTGTAGTAGCCCTTTTACTGTTCTTTTCTGGTCTCCAGCCTCCTGGTGGTTAGTGTCCACCATGAGGTTTTGATTTGTTCTCCAGTATGTAAGTGCAGGGCACTCATATATGATGTGAGAGGCTGTCTCTTCCTCTTCGTCACATAGTCTGCAAATGGGTTCTTCTCTATAGATGCCCATAGTGTGCATATGTTTTCTTAGGGTGCAGTGTCCGGTTATTAATCCTGTCACTATCCTAATCTGATTCCTATTTAGTTTTAGTAGTTCACTTGTCAATGCTTTCGATGGTGAGTCCAGCATTGATTTACTGTGATTTTGCCTTGGAATGTGGTTCCAGTATGACTGATGTTGTGTTTGAATCCACCGAGTCATGTAGCCACGAACCGAGGCTTTTGGTATTCCAAAAACAGGTTCAGGACCCACAAACATTGCTGCGGCCTCGCCTGGCCAGGAGTCTGCATTTTCATTGCCCTGTATTCCCTGTGTCCTGGCACCCAGGAAAGTGTAACTTTGTTGTGGTTAGCCAGGTTTAGGAGGCATTGCAGACAGTTCCAAACCAACCTTGAGTTGACTTGTTGGGATGCCAAAGCTTTTATGGCCGCTTGACTATCAGAGAAGATAGTAATGTCCCTGCCCTTATATCTCCTCCTCAAGTTCTCTCGCAGACAAAGTTCAATGGCATATATTTCCGCCTGGAAAACAGTGGCATATTTCCCCAGGGAAGCATAAGCATTGAACCTGGGGGTCATACCATGTATTCCTGCGCCGGCTCCATTGTCAGTCTTGGATCCATCGGTATACCAAACCAATCTCTTGGACCTTACTTCAAAACTGCACAAACACTTTCCTAAAATTCCGCCTTCTGAAAACAAAATGGAAGATTTCATGGTAAAACACCTGTTATTTAATAGAATAAATTTATTTTCACGTTTCTTTAGTAATTATATATTGTGTGTATATATACTTTTAAAAAGCCAACAAAGTTGTCTAGGGATTTTTTTAGACAAGTGGTACCTACCAAAGAATGCATAAAACATTTTTTTTATTCTTATTTATATGTTGTAAGTACACTGTTAGATTCCTTATAGATGCCATTTAAAATTAAAAGTGTTAGTGTATATACCCTTGCTTGGAGTAAAGGTATAGCTTATTTAATATAAGTAGGCCAGGAACTGTATTTACCTATTTGAACTAGCCACAAAAAGTCATCTAAAATATAATATAAGTGGTATTTATCATAGAGTAACCTTGAAAATGTTTTATATACTGCAAAAATGAAGATTAAAATAAATAATTAGATTACATATTTTTCTTTTATTTTCTTAGATTAAATGTTAAAAATAAATTCAAATTTTCTTTTCTATCAATTTTTCCATGGATTCTATGTGACCAACCTGTAGTCTAAAAATCCCTAGAAAGATTTGTTGACTTTTTAAAAGTTAAAACATAATTTTTCTGGAGGTGTTTTTTTCTAAAAGTTTTTCTAAAAGACAAACATAAAAAAAATTGTCCCATAATATAATAAGCGAGGGGGAAACCACCCCCATGATTTTGAACAAATAATGCCTTTTGGGGGAATTATTCACCAAATATTACCTATATTGCCCCATAATTCCCCTTATTGCCTAAAATTTTACATAATTCCCATATATTTCCCCATAATTCCTATATATTTCCTCATAATTCCTCCGTATTGCCCCTATTTTTTCCGCATAATTGTCTTTATTTTCACAGGGTGTTAATGTAAAATCCTTTAATGCAAATTTATCGAAAAGTAAAATACTTGAAAAATTCTACTTTGACACAAATGCTATGCAGGTAGGGGGAACTAGAATCGCGATGCACCAATCCAAGATGCGTAGGCGCTCCATCTCATTTTAAAATTTAAAGTGACATTACCCCTTTTGTGACACATCAAATTAAAGGGTTCCTTAAGTAATATCCATCTGCACAAATTTTTGTTATTTAGTACATTTAATAAAATAACAAAATTCGAGTAAAATAGACTGTTTTTAATAACAATGTTATTTTATTTTATTAGAAATAAATACATTATACTTTTTTTGGAATAAAATGCAACGCATTTTAAGCATCTTATGAAATAAATTAGCATGTTAATAAAAAGTACTTTGTTTTACTTAAATACTGTTTTTTCATCACCACCATTTAATGACAAAAAAATTGACATATTGAAGATTTTATTTTTTTTTTACTGTTTATTGAATTTATGATAAAAATTGTTAAATGATTAAAAAACAACCGATTCATATTGATTTTTGCAATTGAAAATTCCAAAATTTGAAATTTTGACTTGTGATTACAAATTTGAGGGGCATCCAATAATATTTCGCAATACTTATATTTTTTTTTTTTGTTAACATCAAAAAACGAACAATTAAAAAAAATATAGCTCTATTTTAATAATTTTTACAAATTTTTAAAATATTTAAAAAAAAAACAAGAATTTTAAATCCGATGACGTATAGAACATTAAAAAAAACTAACCAGAAATAACTAAAACTGATTTATATATAAATACTAGATGTGAAAAATATAAATTTTTGAATTTTATTTCACAAATTATTCTATTTTTGATGCGCAACAAGAGAAAAAAATGGAAATATTATGAAAAATATAATGCATGACCTTTAAATCTTTAGTCAAAAGTCAAAAGTTGATTTATTGACTTTTAAAAAATTTGCATAAAATCATTGTTTTTCCGATGACTACTAGAATATGACCTTCAAATCTTTAGTCAAAAGTCAAAAAATTGATTTTTTGACTTTTTAAATGAAAAAATCTGCATGAAATCATTGTTTTTCCGATGACTACACTAGAACATTAAAAAAATTGTAAATATTTTCATTTTTCGATTTTTTATGCCCAAAAAACTAAATTACTAAAAACTAAAAATAACTAAAAACTAAAAATTACTAAAAACTAAATTAAGCCCCACTTCTATACAGGGTGCCACAGATTCGAGTGCATGCATGGGGATCTCGGAAACCGTAAGAGATACGAAGTCGGTTAAATTATGGCAAAGTTGCGCATTTAGATGCCTAATAACATGCCGAGTAGAAATTTGTAAAATTCCGAGTACTTCCGGAGATATCCGGAAAAAACCGAAATTTGCTGATTTCGTTTTAATTTTTTTCTGACTTTATTTAAAGAGATATGGAAAAACAAAAGACACTTTCTCATGGCCACTTATTAAGGTCTACAAAACAGCGTTAAGAGATTTTCCGTACGACGTTTCGTTTTCGTTAGACCATCATCAACTTTATTTTTTTAAATGCGGCACTTAATTGTTTATTGCATTTTTTTGAAGCAGTTAAAATCCCAATTACAATGATGTATATAACACTTAATATTTTTCTGTTAAATAAACATATTTTCCATGAGAGACAATGAGTAATACAAGGATCGCACATCATTTCTTATGGGGGCGTTCCATATTTGTTAATAAATATTAAGTGTTATACATTTTTGTAATTGGGATAATAAGAGGTTCAAAAAAATTAAATAAAAAACCCAGGTCCGTATTTAAAAAAATAAAGTTGATGATGGTCTAACGAAAACGAAACGTCGTACAGAAAATATCTCAACGCTGTTTTGTAGAGCTTAAAAAGTGGCCATAAGAAAGTGTCTTTTGTTTTTCCATATCTCTTTAAATAACGTCAGAAAAAAATAAAAACGAAATCAGCAAATTTCGGTTTTTTCCGGATATCTTCGGAAGTACTCGGAATTTTACAACTTTCTAATCAGCATGTTGTTGGGCACCTAAATGCGCAACTTTGCCATAATTTAACCCACTTTCTTATCTCTTACGGTTTCCGAGATCCCCATGCATGCACTCGAATCTGTGGCATCCTGTATAAACACCAAAAAAAATTCTTGCGCTGATGGATACTACTCAGTGAGACATTTGATTTAGTTTATTACAAAAAGGGTGACATCATTTGAAATTTTTAAGCTGGGGTGGGGCATCTAAGGCGTTACTCACCCCTTGACTGCAGTTGGTTTATATATACAAAAAAAAAAAACAAAACAAACGTTTGAAACACAGTGTATTATGGTATTAGTTAGTCAATACAAACACAAAAAAAAATTAAAAAATATAAAAAAGGAAAGCTTTATACAATACTAGTTAGTTTAAATATGATACTTATTATACGGTATTATTAAAGAAAAAACGAAATCCAAAATAAAAGGTACTTAGAACTAACCAGCCAGAATCTATAATTAACTAAAACATTAAAACTGAATGAATGATTTATTTCTTTTAGTTCTTAAAATAAGTGTATGATAAACCTATAGTTCTGCCTGTGCCTTTGTTCTATGACACAGTCGGGCTTTAGAAATTTAAAATAAACTGTATCTTCCTTTTCTTGTGAGACCAATCTTCTAATAAACCACGTAGTACCCTTTAAGGTGTATCTCTATTTCTTGAAAATAATATTATGATTTTTGTTTCACATAAAATATATCTATTAAAGAGTGTTATTTTTCTAAGCATTGTTAGAATTTTTTTATAAATATATAATAGAGTGTAAAAAATGAAAAAAGTACTTCAAGCATTTAAAAAAAAATACAATAAACGATTTGCTTACTTCGTTGTCAATATCGTTTTGTATGTCGTGGTATCTTTTGAATTATCATAAACGACATATTCCTGTTCTTCCTTACTCAAACTTGTAACATAATCTTTTTTCTTTTTGGACCTTACGTTTTTCTTTTTTAATACGATCTGTTTTATTCTGTCAGTACTGACGTATGTCGATTTTTTAATAATAACTTCCCTTTTTCCAATTTTTACCTTAAGAAATGGACCATTCTCATTTAGATGTTCAACTTTACCCAAACTCTCTATGTCGTGCTTTTTTGCTCTGTATGCTTCGTTTGGCATTGTATTAGCCATAAGTTGATATTTCTTTTTTAATATTAGAAATAAATTTATTATCTTCTTTGTTCTCATTAGCAATATTTTCTTGTTTATTTCCTACGGCCACTTGTATCCATAAATCTGTAGTTTCAGATATACCAAGATTATTTAAATCAGCTTGTGCCTCAAATAAAGCATTATTTTTTATTAATTATTCAATAACTTTGTCAGTAATAGCTGTAAAATCTGTGAAAATTGCACTTTCGGTGTTTTTTAATATTCTATTTTGGTGTTTTTCATTCCTTCAAAAATTTTATGGCATCTTTTAAATCGAACTTTATTTCATTTAAAACTATTATGTTCCTCCTTTTTTGAATTATGTCTTCAAAACTAAGGTTAACGACAGTAGCAACAGTGCTGGAGAGAGAACGGGTACATCGAAAAATATTTTCGCAATATTGACTACCACTTAGCCAAGGGCAGAACATATCTAGTTATAGGTTTTTTTTGTCTCTAAAAGTAACAACTAATTTCAGCATGTAATGAGCATTTGATTCCACACCAAGATATGCATGCTGAGAACATTATTTTTACTTTGTATATTTTGCTGTTTTTTATCCACGTTCTTAAAATTCTTAGGAAAAAACTCCGTACCAAATGTTATAAATTCGTTTTTCTATATTTATATTTTTTTCCAAATAGGAACCTAAAATGTAACTGATCAACTTTAAATAGTTATACGTTTCTTTGTATTCCGGATGGTTGCTTAGTGATTTTTGCACCCGAAAATTAGTGATTTTGAGGACACTTCAGAAATTCATTATATCTCCAGGATTAACATCCGAAATAGTAAGAAAATGGTTAGAACCAACCCTTTATACGGTCCACCAGTAAAAATTAACACACATTGTACATTTTTTAGAAAAGTTGTGATTTAGCAGGCAATTAGTTATTATGTAATTTTCAATTATGTAGCTTCGAGACTTGGAGCAAAATGCAAAGAAATATATTTTTCGTCGATAGAAAATAGAAGTTACTGCTCTAAATATAAGTGTATAAAAACTTAATTGGTATTATTTGAAGACAGTTTTTATTAAGATCTAACTTTTTACATAAGAGGTGTATTTATCCCTTTTAATGCTTTAATATTTATTAGGAAAATATGCATACATTAGATAGCAATTTTTTTTATTATTCAAATATAGCTTTCAAATGTAAGCTTCAAAAACTTAATTTATTTATGGTATTTGCGAACTTATTTAAATTATTATTAAACAAAAGTTTACTCACCTCTAACGTTATTTTATTATCTTACTTAAGTTTCCATTGCCCAACCACGTTCTCACAAAAATGCTTTTTGCGCAGCAGTCTAGCGCGGTTTTGTCGATTGAGAATAAAATCGCGCAATTTACAAGAACAGCAAAAGGTTATAATACCAAAATTCGATAAATAATAATATTATATGCTTGGCGCCATAATCCGGCAACGATGTCTCGCAAAACGTGTATTTAATCGTGAACCTTCGTATCTGTTCATTAGGACAGCCGAGTAAATTTAAACTTTTAACGGAAAATGTTGCCCAATAATACCCTAATATTTGTAAATAATACCCCATATTTCCCTATATTGCCCTGTATTTCCTTGTAATACCCCATATTGCCTTGTAATACACCATATTTCCCAATAATACCCCGTATTGCCCAATAATACCCCGTATTTCTCAATAATACCCCGTATTTTTCCGTAATGCCTCCGGCTTTGGTGAATAATTCCTAGGTGGTTTTCCCCTCGATAATAAGTGTTTTACCATAAAGTTTTCCATTTTGGGTATTACCACTTTTAAGAAGGTGAATCAAATATCCTTGGATTCATAATCAACGTTCTAAAAAATCCCCTATACGAAATTTAAATTAAATCGGCGATGGGCCAGATAAGTAAAACATTACCGAGGTGTCTCACTGTCTCACAGAATAAATGACCTTCCCCAATGGATACATATAAAACATATACATAAAAAATGGAAGCAAGTGATCATGGGCTTTGCCTAATTTTTTAAAGTTTATAATGTTAGATATTTTTTAAGAGAAGTCAAAATCAGTTCTCAAAAAAGACTCATTGTCTGTTTATTTTGTTTAATCATTTTGGGTACAAATGACGAAACTTTCTGTTACTATAGTATATTGTTTCAAGAAATAATGTACTTCTTAGCAATTTTAAAAAAAGAAAAATATTTTTAATTTGTCATGCCTAGTTTTTATGTTTGCTTCCATAGCAATTTCGCCTCTTGCTTAGGTACACACCTGATAGCCAGAATTGTAATATTGTTTAATAATACATAAATAAAAGTATGTACATTCAAAAATTTTTAAATACAGACGCCTAAGGGCTGCCAGATTTCCTTATTTAGGCTGGAGTCTTCTGCTTTCTAACTTACCTGCTTGTTTTTCATGTAATGTCTCCTAACTCCTGTTTTTTTTTTCAATATTTTGGTGTAAATTATCTATATTTTTTTTGTTTATTAACTACATAATTAGCAAATAGCTAAAAGCGAGAATTTCATAGGCATCTCGCTAATGCTATTATTCATAGACTGCTATCTCTAAGCGTGCCATCCCGCCATCTATTTTCCACTAAGGAAAGGTGATCCTGACCGGATCGTTATTTATATTAAATTATATTAATACATATATTAATATCAACAAGCAGTTATTTATTCTATTTTAATAAACTAGCCATGTTTTTTAAAACATTTTTATGTGTTTTTTCTCTTCCCCATTTCAATGCGCTAAGTAGGGAAAGGGAGGGAAAAGAATAAGTTATCCATAAACATGCTCAAAATTTTTCAAGTTTGTAGGGAAAAAGAAAAAGCATTTTTAGTTAAGTAGCATATAAAATATTTTTGACTTCTTAGTACAGTGAGAAAAACGTTTCCTAATTGTATGCATTTTTTTAAGCTAAGTAATGCTGGGATTGCTAAGCAAAGAATTATTTTTGAGTAATAAATTATTTATTATTTTTAAATGTTTCAAAAAAACCATTTTTAACAAGTTACATTTGATATGTTTATGATAAACTTAATACTGATCATTGGTAAATAATGATGCACCATAAATTTAAAAGTAAGAAGTTATTTTTGGTCTTTAAATTTGTAGGATAAATGTTATTATTTTGATTATTGCACCAAATAGCACTCTTTAATGGTAAATATAGGTAACTGACTTGTGTAAATACTATCGTGTATAAGCACTAATAAATTATTATTATTATTAATAAAATATAATATTGAGTTGAAATATACTTAATTATGTACATAAAAATTATTAATACCAAAATTATCATTATATATTTTTTATATAGTTTATTCAGTTTAGCATATTTGATAACAAATAATGCCCCATTAAAGAAACAACAGACAATTAATACAAAGTAGAAGCTTTCACGGCCTTGGTCAAGTGGGAACTTTTAGCTTATGGTATTGGAATGACCCTAAATGGAACCAACGGTGAAAATAAGGGCGAAACGTTGGAATACTTTTATTTTGATGAAGTTTAAATCCAGAAACCATGATGTTTTAGTTGACCAAGTATTTGAAAGCTTTCTTTTTATGGTAAACTAGTTAACGATTAAGATACAAAAACTAGTAACAGAGAAAAAAAAAATTGTTCTTCTGATCTTACCAGCAAAACAGTTGTATATACTGGAAACAGACCTTGTTAAATATTTTTAAAGTAAATAGGTTTCGTTTAGTTATTTTACTTTTATTTTTTTTTTTAGGAAAGGTAACTGAAGAGCAGTTAGATACCTGGTGTAAGGAAATTGATGCAGAAGAACTTAAAAGACAACAGGAAGCTTTAACTCATGCCCAATGGTTAAAACAAAGAGATTTAAGAAAGCTGGAAATTGAAAGAGCTTGGCGGCCTCCTAAACCCGGTTTTCCTAGTATTGGCCAAAAACGTAAAATTTCTGATACATTAGATGAATTTATGGACAATGAAAGTGAAGACAATTCACAGTTACAACATCAACAGCCAACCCCACCAAAATATCCACAGTATTCACAGCAGTCTCAACCACAACAGCATCAAATTTCACAGCAACAAACTAATCATCAGCAACAGTTACATTCAGAATTACAGCAATCACAACTACAGCCAGTAATTCAAGTACCAGCACAGGAGCCTGCAAAACCTGCGTTATCTCCTCTGTTAACAAGCCTATTAAAATTACCTTCACAAGTGCCAAATGTATCTTCTGTATCAACTTCAATCCTACATAATGCTATTACAAGTCAAAATAATCAGAAATCAGGACAACATGGAAGTAATTCAAACCCAACAATTGCTAGTTTATTAAATGCTTCTGCCGGCATGCCCGTTTCTTCTGGTCTACAGCAGTTGGTCAGCAGTGCCCTAGGTCCAGATGCTACAAATAATTTAATACATGATGATCAGAGTCAACCTTTAGATACCAATATATTAGATGATGCAAATATAAAAATTGACGATTTGGCAAACAGCATATTGGATCAGGATGGTCCATTGCCAGAGATTAAAAAGGAAGAAGTCGATGATATAATATCTGAAATAATAGAAAATGCTCAAGATATTGTAGCAGATCCTGATCAACATCTTCAGTTGGATGGGAATGGGGATATTAATATTAATTTAGAGCTAGATGATCTTGACGAAGATGTTGATATCCCTGAAGAACTTTCCAACAAAGAAAACAAAGATGTTATAAAAACTCCCGAAAAGTATGTGCCTGTTCCACCAGTTATCGATCCATTTGAATTTCAAGAGGATCCTGTTTTATTTGAATCTCCCGTCAAACCATCTTCTATGAAACAAGATAATACTCAGTATGTACCCTTGTATCAACAACAGTCTCCTGCTAAAAATGAAGATATTAGTAAAAAATTCTCTGAGAAAATAGAGACTGCTTCCAAATCTATAGATGTGTCTGAAATTGAAAAAACTCTTGACCCTGAAATAGCACAAATGGTACCTGGCTCAGTAGAAATTGTAGAAGTTGTTACTGAAGAGCCAGAAAATGAAAAAGAGCTTAACAAATCACAGATTCAAGATATTGTTCACTCAAATGAGGATAAAGAAGAAAAAATAGAACTTAAAGAAGTTGAAGGAAGTAAAAGTTTAAATGATAATATAAATAATAAAAATGAAACAATTTCTGAAGAATCAACAGAAATAAAGGTAGAAGATGCTGCAGAAACAACTGACACTTTTGTAGAAGAACAAAACTTTGACACTACCACTGATAATAATTTATTAGAAAACAATAAGCAAAATACACTAGCCCCTGAACTTACCGATGACTTATATGATAATATAAATATGGAGGTAAAAATAGATAAGACAGGTAAAACAAAAAGAGATTATTCTAGGCCCAAAAAGCGGGAAGAAAAAAATTTCGATATGTTATTAGCTATAGAAAAGTCACAGCTTGATGATGTAGATGTATCAGACGATGTCTCGGTGGACCACAAGATGGCTAGTGAGAAAATGGAAGTTAAACCACCATTAAAATTAGAAAATGAAAGATCAAACAGTCCGTGGACCGAAGAAGAGGATGTAAGTGCTAAAGGATATAAAAGGCGATATTCTACCCCCGGAACTCCTTTGGATTCTCTACCAAACTCACCTGCATCAAGTACTGCATATTATGACGATGACAGAGATTATAAAAATTGGAAAAAATCAGTTATGTTAGTTTATAACAGATTAGCTTCAAATAAATATGCTTCTTTGTTTTTAAAACCAATTACTGATGATCAAGCACCTGGATATAGTAGTGTGGTTTATAGGGCTATGGACTTGCAGACTATAAAGAAAAATATTGATAATGGTATTATACGAACGTCATTAGAATTTAAACGGGATGTAATGTTGATGTTTACTAATGCAATAATGTATAATAAAACTAATGATACTATTTATAATATGGCTTTACAAATGCAGCAAGAATCAATGAATCCGATTGAAATATTATTGGAGGCTCAAGGTCAAGTTGATGCACCTATTAGGAGAGAAACAAGAACAAGTGAATCCAGTTGTAAAAGAAAGAGAATTAGTGAAGAACCATTAAAAAACAAAAAAAGGAAGGAAGAAACAACCTAAAAGATATTAATTTTGATTGTAGACCCTATATACCGGGTGGCACCGCATGTAACCTTCCCGCCCCAGTTTAATTCGGAATTTTTAAAACAAACCTTTAAAATACTTTGACGCATTGCGAGACACTGCAAAGCATTGTGAGACACTGCCACGCATTGCGAGACACTTTGACACATAGCAAGGCTCTGCAGCATTAAAAAATTGTTAGACACTGCGGGGTATTACGACACCTTGCAAAAGTACTGTATGACACTGTGGTAAAAAACATTTTCTACACAAAAAACAGACAGTAAGACACCCCTCGTTTATTTCATTTAATATTTGGATTATATACAAACATCTTTTTCTGGTAGCTTACCATAATATGTCGTTTGCTTACGGGAATCGGTATAAGGAACTTTTCCACAGAATTATTCTTTTGCTTAGTAGGGTGTGGGAACAAAATTATATGAAAGGAAAAAAAATGACTACCAATATTGATTTGTAATTAATTTTTTATAGTTATTAAATTAGCCGGTTTTTAAAATATCGTCCTGGAATTCTAATATATGTAGTTATAGTTTAAGTGGCGGCCATCGTAAAAGGGGGTGAACCAGAATAGGTACAAAAATAGACTTTATTACTTTTTAGATATTAGACAAGTAATAAACCAATGATCTGGCGATCTGTAACTTGTCTATTTTTTTGATATTGTTATTTCTATTTTTTTTTTGTGAAATTGATGTATATGACACAATGTTTTACTATTCGGGGTCTTTATCAGTAAAATATAAAAATTTAAGTCTGTCATTTCTATTCTTGACACAACTGTTTGCCAGACAACCCTCAAAATATTTATTGCAATGGTAAATTTTCTATATAAGGTATAAGAAAAATTAAAGGTCAAAAAATTTTTTTTTTCTCACGTTTGAATAGAATTGGTCTGGCACATTAATTCTTAACCATTTTTTTTTTAAATAAATAATTTTTCTAATTTTTTTCAAAATTGATTTATAAAACATAAGTACAATGTTTTACCATTTGAAAGAGTTTTGATCAGTAGAATTTAAAAATTTAAGTCAGGCACCCCTATTCTTGACACAACTGTTTGCCAGCCCACCCTTTAAATATTTATTGCAATAATGAATTATTTGTATAAGGTATAAGAAAAAGTTTAAACGTCAAAATTTTTGGTTTTTATTCCTCTCTTAACTAGAATTAATTGGTCAGGCACATTAATACCTGACCAAAATTTTGCCAGACCACGATAAAGAAAATCCTTTGTGGCTACTTGTTAAGCTCTATTTTTTTTACTTTTTTTTATTTTATTGATTCTCGAATTTTAATGATTTAATAATTATTTCTTATTGTTATGTTAATTATTTAAAACAATTACTCTATTTTCTGTAATAATAAGCCTTGGCCGCCATTTTAAAAGTACACACAAACACCTTGTTGTATCATTAAGAAGAGATATTTATGGATAAATTGAATTCTAAAAAACAAATGTATATAAGTATTTTAAAAAAGAGGGTGGACGATACTTCTGGTTAAACCGTAAATTTAAGACTCAAATACAGCAAAAAAAATAAGCTATTAACATCCCGAAATAAATTGAGGAGTTAATAATATCCTGTGTCACCCGGTATATTTGTAAAATATTGCAGGATTTAGTTTTATTTTTTAAATGATTGAAAGTTAGTACCTATTGCTTGTTTAGGTATTGTAGTGTAACGAATTACATTTAATTTCGTGCATTTAAAAGATTGTATAAATAAAAAATAAAAACATAAAAACAACTTTAATTTGGACTATACAAGTTTATATCGTGACCACAATTGACGAAGTACCTAAATCTGGATGTCGAGCTCGGAGCCCCCAGAAATTCCGAGTTTTATCACAAAGTTTTCATTAAAAAAGAACGCCCATTTAGATGGTGCAAAATGCAATCCAGATATAACCGCTGTCTGTCATCCTTTTTTTTTGTCTTTACGAGCTAGTACGCCCGACCACTCTAAGATTTTTCTTTTTTAAGATAAAAAAATGCATGAAATTTAGTATATTTGACAACTACAGCGCCGGCCCTAGCCATTGATTAGGGTAGAGCAAGATTGTCTTTCAGCGCCTTTGGTCGACCCTTTCACTTCACGTCAATTGTATTTCGGTTTTATGTAAAATAAATAATTACCAAATTTTTAAAAACTATTTTTTATTTGAAACATTTATTGAATCTAAATTATATAAAGAAGTTTTAATTATTATATTCCTGTTCCTTTAACATTAAGCAACTTTCTACGACTATTTACGCAAATTAGTATTTGATGTTAATTTCAATCAGTCCTGTTACCTATGTAGATATTGTAATAGTGTCTCTCAAAAAGCGGCACAAAAATCTTATTTTTCACTGGAAATTGTTTTTCCCATTTGGCTTTTTGGCGCCCCTGCCACCTAGCGCCTAAAACGACTGCTCTTTTTGCTCTACCCCAGGGGTCGCAAATTATTGGGGGTCTTTTTTTTTAATACCATGACCGTCACGGTCCGGAAGGGAAGCCACCGGGCTTAACAATTGAAATAATAAAAATAAAGTGAACTATTTTTCAGCAAAAAATAAAGGTAAACACAGAATGATAAGAAAAATTCAACTTTTTTACTCATCGTAAAATTTCTGTGTGGTTAATTTAAGTCAGTCCTGTTACCTATGTACATATTATAATAGCGTCTTTCAAAAAGCGCCACAAAAATTTGATTTTTTACTGGAAATTGACTTCCCATTTGCCTTTTTGACGCCACCTGACGCCTAGAACGACTGCTCCTTTCGCTCTACCCCAGGGGTTACCAATTATTGGGGGTCCATTTTTTAAATGCCATGACTATCGCGGCCCGGAAGAAAAGCCCCCGGTAACGCACAAAAAAGAAAGATGATCCCTTAGCTGGTGCTGGTGGAGACCGAGATCTCTATGTATGGGTATCCCATCAAACTGATCGCGCTAAGAAAATAGTGATGTTTAAAATTAGTGGTGACACTTGGAGCGAAAAGTATATATTATGTATGTATGGTAAAATTCTAGTGATCTCAACGACGAGGTGCGTAAATAATTATAGTGTTTCAGCAAAAGTCTGTTCAGTACATTTTAAACCCAAGAGTTTCATAAAAAAAATGTGAACAGCTTACGCTTATTGGCGCAAATGGCACAACATAGTCCTCAAGAATATTCAATATACAGGGTGATTGGTGAGTAGAGGCGAAAAATGAAGGCCCGAATTAATTTTTTAATTCTAAATCGAAACCCAAGAATACTTTTTCTGCAAATTTTCCTTTGTTTCCAAGATATTTCACAATAAAGTTTTGCCAAAGAAAAAAAAATAAATCATATCGTAGGTGTCGCTCAAGGGTGGCAAACCACCCTTGGGTATCGCTAATCTTAGTTGGCGCAATAGTTTGCGTCATATGAAATCAAATTTGACCTTTGTCAAAAGTTAGACACAGTTACTATAAAAATTACAAGAAAATGGAGTTCACTGACGAAGAATACGGTGATATTATTTATGTGTATGGGTTGTGCGATGGAAACGCTCTAGCTACTTGTCGCGAGTATCAGCGGAAATTTACAAACAGACGGCAATCTTCTAGGCGAGTTTTTTCTGACACATTTCAAAGACTGCGAGAAGTTGGAATCGGTAAGAGTACCAAAAGCGGCCGTAATATAGGACTCACACAGTAGAACAAGAAGAAGCAGTAATTGATTCTGTGCCTGATGAACCAAGAATTAGGACTCGGCGTATTGCAACACGTTTGGGTTTTACTCAATATTTTGTTTGGGAAACGCTAAACAGAGAAGTCCTCCAACCGTACCACCTGCAGAGCGTTCACAACTTGCAACCAGGGGATCCAGAACAGCGGCTGCTTTTTTGTTAGTGGCTATTAGAGTAACAAAATAAAAATCCTGACTTCATTCGGGAGACCTTGTGGTCAGACGAATCGATTTTTACTAGGAATGGGATCAAAAATTTTCGTAACAACCACATCTGGGTCACTTCAAAATCCGCACGTTACGAGAGTTCGCACCTTTCAGCAAAGATTTTCCATTAACTGTTGGTGTGGAATTTTTAACGGAACACTGCTACCCTTCCGAGTTTTGCCTTAAAGGTTGAATGCTAACTCGTACTTTGAGTTTTTAGAAAATCAGCTTGAAAATATGCTGGACGATGGCAGTATTTTTGAACACTTGATGTTATAAAACTTGTTTTTTTCTTTGAAGTGTAATAAATATTATGTTTTGTAAACTATGCAGCGCTTTCTTTAATAACAATAATATAATAATTATTTAACATGTGCACCAAAGTGTCTAACTTTTGACAACGGTCAAACCTAATTTCATATGATGTGATAGTTAGAAAACACCAACTAAGATTAGCGACACCCAAAATGTGATTTAAAATTGTTTCTTTGGCAAAACTTTATAGTGAAATATCTTGGAAACGAAGGAAAATTTGCAAAAAAAGTATTCTTGGTTTTCGAGTCAGAATTAAAAAAATAATTCGGGTCTTCATTTTTCGCCTCTAATACTTACCAATCACCCTGTATAGCGTTCAGCATTTAGCTTTCCATTTTTTATTACTACCAAGTATGTGCGTTCCGTTAATGAAACTCCTTCCCACACCATATCCGAGCCTCTACCGAATAAAGTGGTATTCATGATATTGCATTGCGTGCGTAGCGATCATTTGGTCTAAAAACACGAACTCGTCTGTCGCATGTATGCAGGCAAAAGCGCGACTTATCTGTCCTAAGAACTCGTCCCCAGTCAGCTTCCCTATAGTTCACGTGATCCCTGGCAAAGTTTAAACGGGCTTCACGATAATCATCGGTTAACGCTGGACCTCGGGCTGCAATGCGAGGACGTAAATTGGCTTTCAGAAATCGTCGAACGAACAGACTTACTTGAACCTTAGGTGCATTTTGAAGCTGAGATTGTAACATTCTTGTTGTTACAAATCGCTGCCTTAAAGCTTAAAGCCTCAAAAAAGCATATTGACTGGGGATCGTGACACGATTTCTGCCTTGCCCAGCTCTTCTGGGTATGCTTACCAGTTAAATGTAGTTACAGTTAAACCAGCGCACTCTGCTCAACCATCCTTATAAACATTGAATAATTTCCAAAAACAATGGGTCAATTGTATCTTTTCATTTGTATGACCAAGAACGTTCATTAGACATAATATATGTTGTTAACACAATACTTTATTGCGTTTGGCATAACTGGGTCATCTTGGTCTGAGTCACAAGCTGTCATTAGTCTTCCATGTATGTTCGTCTTATGATAAACATTGGAGAAAGCCTACCAGCCAACGAAACACATTGGGTAAAGCAACGATGTACGCAATCCTCCGACATTTAATGATGCCTCAATAGTCACTGTGCTTGAAAAATCATTAATATAGTTATTAAATGGGAGTAATTGTAGGTCTTGTCCAAACACTTAGAAATTTATCGGGCTTAAGAACTATCATTTGAAAATCAAAAATAAAATGTAAATATTTTGATTTCTTATACGTTAAAACAATCAATGATACTGAAACAACATATGGTAGTAGAGCTGTCTTCTGACACAATGCATGACAAACTGAGTATCCAAAACACAAGTGGTTGTGATGAATTTAAAAAGTCTCATAAAATTGTTCAACAAAAAGGCACAATAATGAAAAGTCATAATAATATATAATCTTAATAACTAAAGTTTGAAGGTCGCTGACAAGATGTTCTTTTCTTTCCTGAATATTTTTATTATATTTCAACCCAAGATTGGGGCCTAGGAATGTTTCTTTGGTTAATATTTTTTTCTATAAAATGATTTTAAAATTTTACAACAGCACCACAATATATTATTCGAGTTAAGGCATTATAAATACAAAACAGTTGGGATTTTATTGTACTTTAAACCGTGAAGTTTGAACCCACGATGATAGTATCAACATTATGATAATTTATGTATATTATTGTATTTATATTTTTAGTTAAAAAATATAGAACCAAACAAAGGTAGAAAAGAGATACAAGAAAACATTTTTACATTATGATTTAACTGAGTTACCATAGCGTCTGAGAAACTATATGCTATAAAATATATAAGAACAAATATATATTCTTTGAATTTTACAGATCCCGCACAAACTGTAAAAATGTTTAATTATCAAGATTTGGCTACTTTCTAGAATTTCTTTAGGTATGTTATTATATTTTTTTGCCACAGCATCACATGATCTTACTTAAGATATACTGAGATCCCTATTTATCTTTATTTAGATGCGAATCTTTTAAGCATATAAAACTTTTACAGTTACCTAATGTAAAAATTATATAGCTTCTTGTAGAAATCAAATGAATAGTCTAAATATAAGTTCTGTAACTAAAATATGGGAATAGTGAGAACAGAAGAGTTTTTATTAATAGCAAACATAGATTAGTACTGAGCTTTAAAAAAAAAAATTGTCCATCATGTAATAAGATTATCCTTCCATATTGGTGAATTTATGTTCATTAGTTTAAATATGTCTCTTAAACAATAATTAAATTATAGAATGCAAACAAAATTCAATGTGACAAGATGTAACACCTTTTTATTTAAAAAGTGTATGAAAGAAATACATCTATTTTTGTAGTTACTTTTTTAAGTGCATGCATTTTTCTGCAAATGAATAAGTGAATAAACACCTATCGCTGTAGTCACTTTTTTAGTATGCATTTTCCTGCAACCGTATGAGTAAAGAACGCTTTATTGCATATTAATTTTATAAATTATATTTCCACGATGACATGCCGTGATACTTCGTCGTTATTAAATTACATGGTTCTTGAACCCATGATTATATAGTTTTCATTTTCTCCCACGCCTTTATAATTTCCTATCTGTATATCATATCATAGCTGGACCAGTGCTCTGAGGAAACTTGCTCCAAAGATATTTTCCACACCAAAACATCATTAATATAATCATAAACGCGTTTAGCCTGCTCCATACCATTTCTCAATAGCATTGAAACCTGGACAAATGTATGAGGAGACGAATAACTTCATGTCCAGTATCCAAGGGAGAAAAAAGGAATGTTCTTTTGCTTCCAGCCAATCTGAATTTCTCCTTTTCTCCAACTTTTGAAGCCATTTCACTTTTGACGACGCATGGCAACCATAGCGTTAGTCAAGGGAGAAACAATTGACGGTTCATCCAAGCTGGGAAGAAGAGCGTTTTTCAACCATTTTTCAAAGTTTTCCGCATTCATATCTCCATGGTAATCTCCCGTGTTTTGCTTCGACACTGATAAAGAATTTTCGTGGGCCATTCCTATATTTCATTGAAGGAACTGAAACTCCCAAAGCTTAGCTGTTTCCTAAAAACAATGTTGATAAAGATCCATTAATTGACCTAATATTTCTTTATTTCTAATTCAAAGCTTAAATCCAATTAAATTGCTCTAAATTTTGAAGTTACTAATCACGGCCTTAAAATTATGAATAGGAATAATTAAGTATAAACACAAATTGATAAACCCGGCTAAACATCCCAATATTTTAGTTTTTCCAAAGTAATTTTTTGTATTTTTGAGACCCTGTAGGCGAGACTAAAACGTAATTAACATTATATACCCGGTTTTGTTTTTATGTGAAACTTTTATCAAGTATAAAATTTTCTGAGAAATGAGAAATAAAAAAGTTTTGTTGTAAACTCTGTTGACCACCCTGTATATAAAGGATCAACTAATAAATTATTATAAACATACCTGAAGAGGGCTCAATACGCGATGTTCTTCTACAAAGTGCATTTTAAAACATTTCTCACCATTTCTTGAGCTACTTACCCCATGTATTTGAGAAGGAGAGACAGTTCTGCAAAAATTGTGGCTACATTGTACGTGTCTTAAAAAAAGTTGTTAAGGTCAAAAATAAGGAGTTTTAAAATACCTATATTGGCCAAAGTGGTTAATTTTGTTTTAATATCAACCAATCAACCAAAAACCTTGGTCGACCTTGCTTTTAACCCTGCTAAAGTAGTTTGGCTAAATATTTAAAATACATATATAATTTATTTATGTTACCAAATCTCTTCCTGCTTCTTTTGATGTACTGGGAAGGCAGTAATCGTGATCCATAATCGTTAATTAATCTAAAAATTTGAACATCAGATGTGTGCTCGTTTTGTTTTAATTACGAGGTTGAGTGGGTTGGCTAACCCGGCTTTTAGACACGTCAAAACAAGAAAACTTTACAGTAAAACCAAGTATATAATAGCCAAAAAACGGGTCCGGTGTAGTTTAGCTCATTGATTTGAAAATAAATATTAAGAAAAAAAGAACACATTTTGTTTAGTAGATTTAAAAAAAAAAATCCGAAAAATCCATTTTTGCAGAGAAAATGAAATTAAAAGTCGAAAATACTATGTTTTTAGGTTAAGTAAAAGGCCAAAATTTTTTGACGTTGTCGATCAAAAAAAATTGTTCGACGGCGCATATATGATAAAGAAATTTTACAATTTAATGAGAAAACCTAACGACAACTAACCAAAACAAACCCAAAAACCCAGTAATAGTTTGAAAGTTGTTGTTGGTTAGTTCTGATTTGTTGTTTCTAAAAAAAAACTTCATTTCGGGAAATGGGAAAACAACAAATATTTGAAACATCTGGCAACATTGCTTATTGAAGGACGCAACCGTCAACAAAAATGTCTTTTTTTATTCTTTCAATTTTTTCAAGTAAAAATCCGCCATATTAAAAAGATATTTTAAAAAAGGGAAATAAAGAAATTATTTTGTTGATAATGTGAGAAAATTTCGTTTTTCAGACCCTGTGTTTTATTATGGTGTAACAAATATGTGAAAACAAAAATTATATTAAAATATTGCTATTTAGCAATGGAGCTAAAGTTTACGTAGCCCTAAAAAATATAAATATCAAAATATACTTTTCATTTGCCAAAACACAAAAAACAAGGTACAAACTTTCCGACACGTCATCCCTAATAAAATTTTAAAAAACCCCCAAGCTTCTGGGAAAAAAAAGTTATAGTGGCACGCTTCCCCTTGTTGTCGGGGTTAGCAAAGGGCCAAAAGAGAACAAACGCCGATCTAATGTACGCTGATAACAAATAAAAAGCAGTGGGCCAATGCTAATTAATAACGTTGGATTGGAATCAGTTAATTATTAGGCCACTGTGGATATCTCATTTTTTTCTGTCGAACCATTAACTGAGGATTAATATCGGGGGCCCAAAGAATGGTGATAGACACAGTCAATTAAAAGACGCTGACATTAGTGGGGCCCTCACAGTACTTGAAAATCGACAATGCTGTTTATAGGATCGCTATTGAAGGCGGACACCAAACATTTCTGACCAAACCAGAGATACCAAACCTCAACTATTCGGCGATAACAAACTTCATCGTGCAATAAAATCAAAATTTAAAAACCCAAAACCCTCCTCATTTTCAATATTTTCTCTTTTGCACAATTTAGATTTTTACACTAAATAGAGAGATAATATTTAACACCTTTTTAAAAAACCCTTTAAGTTTTTCACACCTTTTTTTTTCCCTTAAATTGAAAATTTTACTTTTAAAGGGCCTGTTTGCTGAATAGAATAATTCCCTATAGTGTACACATGGTGGCGGCGTCTAAAAGTGAAGGTTGCAATTAAATGATAAAAAGGTATAAAATAAATATTAAAACAGGTTTTTAAAAGGTTTATTTATACAATATTGTGTGCCAATTTGGTTAGTGCAAAAAGAAGGAGGAAAAGTGTAAACAAGTTTAGTTTGATTTTTAACTTTGATGATAAATATCTCAGAAACGAAACGTTTCAAAATTTTTTTTCAGATTCGTGAGCAGCGTCCCAAAAATTCCTCGTATACCAAATTTGGTCAAAATCGGAGTGGGGGCAACTTTCTAGACAACTACCGATTTATCTTACAACAATTGTTAGTGATGCAGATAAAAATGCTTAGTAAAAAAATATCTGCACATATAATAGTTATTGGTGCAACCAGTTGGGAAAAGCACTATTTTTCGTAACGAGCGGATTACTGCGGAACGACCGGAGTGATTGTATTTCCCAACGTGTTTCACACAATATTTTTTTGTAATTTTGAATATGATTCTTTTTAGTAAAAGTTTAAAATACAGGGTGTCCCAGAATATGTGGGCAATCTTCCGGAATCTAATAGAAAACTCAAAAATATTATGACAAGTTCCCATTAACTTTTTCCTATGAGTTCCCTACGGAGGTACTTAACGGACGACCCTGAAACGTTTTATAAATAACTTTTAAAATACTAGATAATTTAATATTTTTATATGATGGTTACTAGATAAGTCTTTTAAAATGAACCCATTAAATCATATTTGGCTTATTTAGTAGCCAGGACGGATATTTCTGACAAAGAGCAATTTTTTTAATACCCTGTATATGATAAAGGCTCAACAATTATTTTTGAATAGCTTTAACATAAAACTTAAAAGATACTTGATTGACATCGATGAGAAATACAAATATATGTTTGGAAATTTTTTTACATTATGGGTGTTTTAATTGTACGTAAATTTTAAGGAGACAATTTTTGGGTTCATTTTAAGAAAAACTTTAAATAATAAATACAGGGTGGTAATTTTTAAAATAAATAATTTATTAATATCTGCAATACTACTTTAAATATTTTGAACATTTTTGGGCATAATATACTATGTATCAGAAGCATTTTTTAGTGTACCACATTTTTTTTATTTGCAAATGTCAAATGAAATGTCAAATTCCGTACGAACGCCACTGGTGGAAATAAAAAAATGTGTTTCACTAAAAAAGGATTTTTGATACATAGTACTTATATGCCAAATTTCATTAAAATATCTAAAGTGGTATTACAGATTTTAATAATAAATAATTTATTTTTGAAAATTTTACCACCCTGTATCTCAAAAGTTAAGACGTTTAGGACATATGTTCATATGAAGTTTTCTTCTTAAAGTGGACCCAAAAATTGATTCCCCTAATATTGACGTACAATTAGAAAACACCCTGTATAATGTAAAAAAAATTACCAACCATGATATTTTATTTCTCGTAAACAGTTGATTTTATCCATGTCAATCAAGAGTACCTTTTTTTTAGTTTAAGGTTAAAGCTATCTAAAAATAATATTGTTGAGTCTTTATCATACAGAGTGTTAAATAAATTGCTCTTATTGGGTCAGAGGTAGTCCGTCCCTGGCAATTTAAACTAAATAAGCCAAAGATGATTTAATGGGTTCAAATTAAGAAGACTTATCTAGTAACCATCATATTAAAAAAATATTAAATTACGCCTAGTATTTTAAAAGTTATTTTAACAAAAACGATTTCAGGGGCGTCCGTTATGTACCTGTATCTCCGTAGGGGAGGCTCATAGGAAAAAAGTTTATGAGAACTTGTCATAATATTTTTAGGTTTTCTATAAGATTCCAGAGATTGCCCACATATTCTGGAACACCCTGTATAAAACAACTTTTCAAAACTCATTAACGTTGTCAAATATTTTATTTTTCATCACCAGTTGCAAAAATTTTACTTTTCGTAACCAGTTATAAAAACTAAGATATTTGACAACGTCAATAAGTTTTAAAAAGTGTCAATTTAAATGTCAAAGTTGGAAAAAAACTTTATTTAGTTGTTAAAAGGAACAGTATACAAGGGCATTTTTAAGAGTCTTAAAATATTGTACTCTTTTAAAGTGACCATATTTTTCACAAAATATTTAGTGGTCGGTTAATTTTTTGGAGCAGTGTATAAAGTGAAGAGACGTCCTCTAGTAGAACATTAACGTCATCTTAATTTACTGTAATTTGAGATCCGCTTTTGTAACACAGAAATGGTCCTCCTTATCTATAGTCTCCATGCCTACAGAGTGGGGAGCACGTGGATCGAAAGAAAAAGATGTTAGATCTTCTTTCTCTCTCGCACTGCCAAGCGGAAAGACTGCCTCTAGATGGGTGTATGCTCAAGCAGAAATACGGGCAACACTGTACTTGTGTGACAGTTGTAAACATCATGGTTGTAAACAATAGACATAACCTCCCAGCCCTTTTCTGTTCAAGTGGTTCAAGTTCAAAATAATTTAAATTTTTTAAAATTATTAGAAAGCTTTGTCTTTTAGATTATTATTTTGTGCTTGTGGACTTGTAGTTTTCAAAAAACATGAATCACATTATAGAAATTGATGGAGCGCTTTTGGAAGGAGTAAGTGAAGTATTGTTTTAATTTACGTTGAAATTCTAAAGCCCTAACAACTTTGTAATAATATACATACTATATGGTTGTAATTTGGTGTGTCTCCATCTGAAGTCTGGCACTAGAAATAATATTGGTAACTATAGACGCAAGTCCTTGGACGGGCTGTTGATTTATACTCACTATATACTTCTAACCAATATTTAACTGCAAAGAGTATTGTTATAACATCTTTTTTCGTTGTGTTAGTGTGCGTCACATAAAGTCAACAATTTTTGGGGGAAAGGTTATCCTAATAGATTTCCACATTAACCCACAATTTTTCAATTAAAATAATTTCATCATCCACATACCTTTTAAAATTCTGCATTTTCCCCCCCAAAAATTTTACCCCTAATCACGAATTGCCTTTAAAGCCCCAAAATTTAATTGCTTCCACACACTTGGTTTTTGTTATAATTTTGCACGTTTTGCAAAATCAAGAATATTATTCCTACACGACTGTCGTCTAAGTCCAATCCTTTTTGTAATGTTAGTGACACGACGAGAATAGTTAGAAGTCGTAATTTTTTATTTTTGAAATAAAACCACCTGAAAATGAAGAGAAGGTCGAAGGGTTTTTTTGTGGGAACACAAGACAGATTGGGGTTTGGACAGGATCTAGTCCCCCTCTTCAGGGATCATCTGAACTGGTGAAGTTTTATCTCTTTGAACTGGAACAAAACAACATAGTTAGTTTCCTTCTTTCCTCTTTTTTCCTTTTTGATGTTTTTTTTTTTATTTTTTTTTATTGCATTTTCTTACTTACTTACTTTACTTAATTACTTTATTTCAAATTATGATATATAATATTACATTACAAAAACAAAATGAAATGACGTCAAAAAAAAATGAATAAACACTAGTTATAAAATACATTAAAACAACCTAACTCTCTAGAAAACTAATTATATCATACGGGTCCAACTCTAGTAACAATTTTTTGATTCTGATTTAATTTTAAACTGCTTTTGCCCTTTAATTCTATTTGGCAGTTTGTTAAAAAATTTTATACACATATAATGGGGAGATTTTTCAGTAAGGGTTAGGCGATGCATAAATTAACATTCATGGTTCTTGTGTCATGTTGATGATCAATTGGGCTTTGAAAGGAATTTTATTTTAAAAGTAAGACACTTTATATAATATATATATATATAGATATATATATATATATATATAATATATATATATATATATAATATATATATATATAACGTATATTGTCAGTAAACCCATATTTTTAAAAACAGAACGGCACGTTTCATCGTACTTCATTTTTTAAATTATTCTAACCAATCGTTTTTGTACTACAAATAAATCCTGAATATGGCTGTCTCTACCCCAAAATATTATTCCATATATGACTGTGGCTTCAAAATTAGCAAAGTACATTATTTTAAGTGTTTTTCATTCATATTTTGCCAGTGACCCTAATACCATAACAGATAGAATTTAATTTTTTTATTAGATTTTGAATATGAAATGACCAGTCCAAAATTCATTAAGATATACACCAAGAATTTCGTATTTTGAGAAAGTCAATTTATCATTATTTAACGTTACTGGTCTTTGTACTTTTGATAGCTTTGTTCTAAAGAGAACAACATTTGTTTTTTCTTCATTTAAGATCAGTCGATTTTCCATAAACCATTTTGTTATTTTATCGAGAAAATGTTTACTTTCAATGATGAGCTGGTCAACATCATTACTTCCTAAAAGCACATTAGTATCATCAGCGTAGTTTACCATGGCCTGAGAACCCTCTGTTATATTGCTTAAGTCATTTATAAAAATAATAAATAAGATAGGGCCTAATACACTACCTGAGCAATACCCAAATTACTTGTTAAAGTTTGAGAATCATAGATTTTGCCATTTTTGTAATGTGTACTTTTTGTTGCCTTTCATTAAGATATGATGTTAACCATTTATATGCGTTCCCTCTTATTCCATACATTTCCAGTTTCTTGCAAGTAAATCCTATCTAAACAATCATACGCTTTGGATAAATCCAGAAACATTCCCAAGGCTACATCACCATTTTCAAGGTGATCCAAAACTGCTTGCATAAACTGAAAAATTGCTGTTTGGGTAGATTTTCCATCTAAGTACCCATGCTGGCATTTACTAAATAGGTTGCAACTTTTCATAAAGTTCATTAGTCGTGAACACATTGCCATTTCAAATAATTTTGAAAAGCCAGTTAATATACTAATTGGTCTGTAATTATCCATCAGTTCTGGATCACCTTTTTTATACAGAGGTTTTATAAGGGCAATTTTTAGATTTTTAGGAAATATTCCGTATTTAAATGAATTATTAATTAGATAACATAAAATATTTTTACATATATTTACAGATATTTTTACTATACTAGTTGGGATTTCGTCAATGCCATGACTATGTTTGTTTTTAATGCGTTTAGCTATTTCACAAAGTTCATCTGGTGTTACAGGGCTTATAATACATTGATTGATCATTACTAGCAAAACAACATTTAAAAAGAATGGCAGTAAAACTTTTTAAAAGGTTTGGTACTACAGATATTAAATGATTGTTGTATTCATTTGCTATGTCTTCAGGATTTCCCTCTATTTGTATCTCTGATCGGCTATTTTCTTTATCTGTGATTTCCTTACAAACAGACCACATGCATTTCATTTTATTTTCCGAGTTGCGTACTCTTTTCTCATATTGTTTTATTCGAGATTGTTGTAATAAATTATCATATTCTTTTTTCTTGTTTTGATACTGGGCTTTAAAATTTTGATTTTGCCTTGATAGCATTAAAAGAATGTCCAGTTCCCTTTTACAAGTAATAATTTGGAGATCTCTGTAGACGGGCAGGACCCTATTTTTAGAACACAACTTTAGAGGAAAATTCTCCTGAAAAATATTCATAAAATTATTCATAAATACAGACCATTGCTTATCAACATCATTCCTAGCAACATTATAAACATCGGCCCAATCTTGTTGTCCCAAACAATACAGAAAGTCACTCTTTTTTTCGTCTGTAAAAAATCTTTTGTACATTTGATCATGGGTTTTTTCAAACCGAGATTTAAAAATGACTTTTTATGCTGTGTGATCAGATATAAAATTTTCAAACACTAAAGTTTCTACCTGGTCAAAGTTTGTAAATATATTTTCTATACAACTAGATGTATTAGAAGTTATCCTGGTGTCTTCCAATATTCTAGGATGAAAGTTAAAAGAGGACATTAAGGACAAAAATTCTATTTTAGATTTATTCTCCTTTAACATTTCGATGTTAAAATTCCCACTATAAAAACTAAATTATTTTCATTAAATATGTTAAGTAAAGCTGCTCAGTTTTTTCTAAAAATATTTTCATATCACTACCAGGAGGCCTATATACACTTATAACTAAAATATCTATATTACCTAATTTACAATCAGCCGCGGCGCATTCAAACACTCCACAAACAGATAACTTATTTAGTTTTGATCGTACTTTGCACTTGGTCCCTTCTTTGATGTATATTGCTGACCCACCATGCTGATTTTCTTCCCTACAGAACTTAGAACACAATTTAAAGTTTCTTTTTGCAAGTCTAGGTAACTGTTCTTCGGACTTCCAGTGTTCAGTGATGCACATTATTTTGCACTCTGGATGGTCTTGTAACATGTCATTAAGTTTATCTATGGAATTTCCAATTGATTGTACGTTTTGATGAATTATACTAACTTTTTGCTCTTTGTTCATAGTAATTTCTTTTTTCACAGTTGTATCTAGTGAGCTTGTTGTAAAAAATTATCATTGTAGTTGACTTGAGTTCTGTATCTTTCCAATTTTCTTTTATATACAGGACAATTGTTATCCCTTGCGGAATGTTGGCAGTTTTCTTCTTTATATTGCATTTTAGTACAATTTGGGCATCTTAAACCTGATTTATTGCAGTCTTTAGAAGCATGTTCCCCACCACATTTATGACAACACTGTTTCTCTTTACAATACTTGGATACATGTCCGAAATTACAGCAACGGAAGCATATGGCTAAATTTAAATGTTCTTGTACATATACTTTTACCAAATCAAAGTTAATTTTTTGTTTTTTAAGAAACCATTTTGCAATGTTGGGTGGTGCTTGTAAAATCCAATTTTCTTTGTTTGGGTTACGGCATTGTCGTTTTATAATAACTTTAATTTTATCCGCTACTTTGCAGCCAAGTTCAATTTCGTTGTTTAATTGTATTAACTCTGCGATAAATTCTGTATCAGAGAAGCCTTTTTCAATTCCAGTAACGGAAAACATGGGATTGATTTGATGGTTTTCTTTTACTTATACGTTTCCTTTGTCTTTTAGGGCTAGCTTAAGTTTGTCCTGTTGCACCTTTTTATGACTTTCAACAATTATTGCTTCATTTGATAAGTGTATCACATTTTTAAATCCACCATCAACGTCTTTTGGATTTAGTGTCTTTTTTATGTGTTGTGCTGTTTCTTTGGGATTAGTTATGTTGTCTATTCTAATAACAGTTTCGAGCTTTTTACTGGTTTTTGGCGTAATCCAAATTTCGGTGTTTAGATTAGAATCTTTTCTTTCTGAATAATGGCTAGTTTGGTTATTCTTTGTGGCTGTCATTGTGGCATAAGTTTTTATTATATCTGTTTTGGTGTGCTCTTCTTTTGTCTCCAAATCATTTTTGGACTGCTGTAGCGTTTTAGTTGGTGTTGCAAGGACACATTTATCGTTTCCAAGTTGCCAAGTTTGGGGATTAGTAATGTCAAGTATTTATGAATGCCAGTACTAGCTTTTCTAATTTCTATTTGGTCATTTTTCGAAAGAATTACTTTGACCTCATTCTCTTGGTTTGCACATTTATCTATTTTTTCCAAGCAGGCAAAAACTTCAAAGATTATATTATCGGTAGCCATAAGAGGGGTTTGTACTTTTGAGCTAAGATTATTGGGGCTATGAGCTAAATTAAATTCATTTTTGCTATTGTTATCGATAGGACCACGATGTTTCTTATTGCTATTAAGGTCAGGGCTTTGTTCTGATCTAGTTCGTTTATTACCGCAATCGTCTGCCGGTTCAACTATTCTGTCCCTTTCTGTTTCACAACCCTTAGGGGTTGAAGGAGGTGTTCGCACAACCGATCCTCTGGGTTTGAAAACGTAGTTCGCATCATTAAATACATTGTCTAAATTTTCACTGTTGTCTAATTTATTAAAATCCCCTGGTATTTTGTTAGTATCCTTGTTATCAGCAATACTTTTTTTCTTATTTATATCAACATATGTTTTCGGAGATCTTGTTTGTTTACCTTCAATGCCAATAATTTTATTTATATCGTCCATGTTTAAATCCTTAGAGCCTAAAGAAAAACTTCTTGTTATTCTAGGCGAAATCTTATTTTTAGCTGTTTTTTCATTGTATTTACTTTTATTACCACCACTATCTTCATTCATTATAGTTTTAAAAAAATATTTCGCACTACTTTACACGCAACATAACGAATTATCGGGAGCTCAAAATAAACAACCTATAACCGTCCGGGCTTAATCTAAATTATCAATCGTTCACTTATTTTCTATTACAATAAAAAGGGTGCTTTGTTTTTTATTATTTTTGTGCTTAATTTTTTATTATTTGTAAATTATATACTTACTTGCATTTTACCATGCCCTCTGATACAACCAGTGCTAGTGGTCAAACTACAGCCGCTAATGATGTTAAAATTTTATTTATATGCTCTCTTATTAATAAATTGTTTGGTGGGAATAGGTCTAAAGTATATGAATTTATTTTGAATTGTAATAGTGCCTTTAAATTTGCTAATGATCATCTAAAAGAAGCTTTGATGGCTTTTACAATTTCTAAAATAACAGGAAGTGCTAGGGTTTAATTAAGGGATAAGTCGATTCAAAATTGAAATTAATTAAAAGCTTTTTTAGTTTAATTGTACTCTGTACATCCACTCAACTTATGGAAGAATTAAATACTACAAAACAAAATTCAAGAGAATCTATTCTATCTTTTAACACATAAACTAATAACTTACATACTAGACTTTAAATTAAACTATTAAAGAAATTTTTACTTACAGAGTTATATTACATTCTTTACCCGATCTCTCCAGATATCTTAGAGGGAAACAACCTCGAAACCTTTTAGAGGCACCAAATTTAGCTTTAAAAGAAGAAAGAGCTTTTCAAATATATAGAAATAAACCTGTTTCCCACCATTAAACAAAATTTTGTAATCATTGCAAAACTAAAACTCACTATAAGAAAGATTGTTATAAGGAAAATCAAACAATCCATTTTAATAGACCATCAAATAATGGTTTTGAAAAGTCAAATAATGCCTATAAAAGCGAAGAAAATCCGAAATTTAATAAGTCCTGTAATTATTGAAAAAAAAACGGGATTATTTAATTTCTGAATGTTTCAAAAGAAACAATAAGCGCAATGCTTCAAATAATTCGAATAATCAGAGAAATGTATCTCTTATAACCGCGGAATCACAAGATTTTTTTAAACTCACAGGAGTCCAGGGCAATAACTTGTGATGGGACTGGGCTTAGACAATAATTATTCTCAAATTCTTGGTATGCCAATAATAGCAAACCATTAGCGACGTGCTATGTATCAAAGAATATAAGGGTAAATATTCATGTTATAATATCTTTCTTAATGGTCAAAATAAAAATGTTTATTTTGATACATATCATATAACCAGAAAAAACTAAGATTTTTAATAGACACTGGTGCATCGATAACTTTAATAAAATAAGAAATTTTTAGTCTAAAAATTAATAAAACAGAGAAAATACTTCTTAAATGCCTTACTATAACTAAGTAGATGTATTATAAATTTAAAATTTAATGACCAAAACCTGTCCATAAAATGTTTTATCATATCAGAAGATACTAATATTCCACACAATGGAATCATAAGCAATGACTTAATATCTCCTCAAGGCGCGTTGCTAAATTTAAACACATTAAAACTAAATTTAAATTCGTTATCAGCTCCAATAACATTGGGCCAGGTGAATAAAAGGAAGCAAATACTTTTACTATAGTAGCATCCTTGTTTAATCTTTTAATAGTACATAAGTCTATTTCAATAAAACTCGAGTTTGCTTTCTTTTATTCAATAGGCCCATTATTTCAGAATAATAATCATAACCATTCTAAATATTTTTATATTAAACCTATGTCAGAGTTGTTATAAAAATTGATGTTACAAAACCAGATATATTAAAAGGCGTATATCCCGAAATATTAATTACAGAAGGAGTTTATCTTGCTAAAGTATTATTAAGGGTAAAAAATAGGAAAGTGTTTATCACCGTTTTAAATACTTTAGACAAGAGAATACAAAAATTAATGATATGACTGGTAACTTTAGAACCATTTAATACAAATGCTTCTTTTATATTTTTTAATTTAGAATCAAATAATGTTGCCAATAGTTCAAAAATATATCAACTTTCAGATATTCATAAAAGGGAGTTGGATCACCAAATTTCTAAAATGTGAAACCAGAGCATCATTCGAGAATTCGTTTCTCCTTATAATAGTCCATTAAGGATGGTCGCGAAAAAACTAGATGCTTCAAATAAGCGAAAATGGAGAATTGTAGTGGATTATCGTCGCCTTAATGACGTCACAATTAATGTCTTTTTCCTATTCCAAATATTGAAGATATTCTTGATCAATTGTTTCATTCTAAATACTTTTCCACTCTCGATTTAGCTTCTGGTTTCCACCAAATCCAAATGAGCGAAAAGACATCCCAAAACCGCATTTTCTACACTTGGACTTAAAAAAGCTCCAAGTACCTTTCAGAGACGAATGAATGCTGCTTTGATTGGTTTGCAGGGTTTACAATGTTTTGTTTATCTGGTGACATAGTTGTTTTTGCAAGTTCCATTGAAGAACATATACCCAAAACCTTAAACATGTTTTTGATAGACTAAGATTAAACTCTTACTTCAACCAGATAAATATGAGTTCATGTAAAAGGAAATCACGTATTTAGGTCACCTAATCAATGAAAAGGGCATATCACCCAATCCTAAAAAAATAATTGCCATAAAAAATAATTCAAAACCCGAAAATCCAAAACAAATAAAACAATTTTTAGGGCTTATAGGGTACTATCGAAGATTCTTTAAAGATTTTTCCAAAATAGAAACTCTACTTTAAAAAAAAAAAAAAGATGTTTCATTTTAATGGACCAGTAAGACATTAAACCTCTTTTGAATATTTTAAGAACATATTATCTTCAAGACTAATACTACAATACTCCGACTTTAATAAAGAATTTATCTTTACTACCGATGCTTTAAGTTATGCAGTAGGTGCTATACTTTCTTAAGTTGAAGTAGATAAAGATCTACCTACAAGCATGTCTCTTGAACTAACAAAATAAAGCAAAGTGCCAATATTTCGCCATTGAAAAATAATTAGCCGTCATAGTGTGGTTAGTCAAACGTTTTCGTCCTTACATTTGTGGTAGGAAATTTACTATTATAACTGATCATAGACCCCTAACCTGGTTATTTAATTGTAAAGTTTCGCTGGCGATTGAAAGAATTCTCTTACGAAATTAAATACAAATCAGGTCTAACGTCGTAACGTAACGTAATGTTATTTCCAGGAACTCAACACAAATCCAAAAATTATAAAGGACCATATAAAATTATCAAGATAAATAATAATCAAACTGTCAAATTACTTTTAAAAAGCAATAAAACAGCCACCTATCATCACAATTTATTGAAACCTTTTCTTTCAGATGACAATGTTAACGATGATAGTACTTGTGCTTCTTAATTTCCCGCCTCTAAAAACCTCTGAAGTATAGCAAGTAACTCAACTAAATACAAACTTTGATATTTTCTATTATCAAATTGGTTTGGCTTGAATTTCTCAGGACAGTTTTACTTTATTATCCCATTCAAATATAAGCATTTACATCAACTCTATGCACAAACCCTTCATCCAGTTAAAGAATGACCCACTTGCGAGACTGAGTTAAAATATGGCCAACCCAAGAAAATTCCGACATCCAGCCAAATGAGAACAGCCAAGTTGGAAGTTGAAATATGGCATCTCCTAAATTCAAACCAATGGCTCTACGGTATTTCTACGCAAGTTTCCGCCACCATTAACTTTGATAATATTAATAGGATGATAGAAAAATAAGAAACATGTATTTTCAGCCTACAATCAAAGTGCAAATGTTACAACTTTGCTCATTGCTACCTCTAATCAAACTACAAATTACACAAACTAAATACCATTAGTCCACATCACCATTGATGATTGCTGTCTCTCTAAGCAAGAATATTTAAACATAGAAGATAATCTAAATCTCAACGAATTAAGTCATGCCCAAAGTAAATTGAAACAGTTTGATGCCGAATTAACCCACAGGATTAACAACCCTTTTCAATTACCATATTCAAAATGGTACAATATACTTCTTAATATTCTTGGATTCGATGCCACTATAATTAGTCTATGCTGCTATTGCAAATCTTGCAGAATCCCGATCACACGTACCCTTCACCGTTGTTGGTCAAAAAGTATTAGTAGCTGCTGCAGTTCGATCATATTCGTAAATGGCCATAATCAAGTCACCAACAGTCAGATCGCAAGTACCAGCCTCGAATCGGCCAAAGCCTCCAGGAGTTCAATATTTAGAAGACCACGACTTCCATATTATTATGATCCCTTCCATGAATATGAAGATATCGATTACCTGGAACCAATCTTCATGCCAGAGCCAAGAGTCAAATTTTGTATCGCGGCGGCTGGACTGTAAGTTTTTTTTTATTTTAAAATTAACTGGGGTATCACTGTTTTGAAGAAAATTCAAATGCAGATATATATCTGCTCATACTCCAATCAAACCTTTTTGATATCCTTGATGATGTTACCTTAAATGGTACAATATACTTCTTGATATTCTTGGATTCAATGCCACTATAATTAGTCTGTGCCGCTATTTGCAAATCTTGCAGAATCCCGATCACACGTACCCTTCGCCGATGTTGGTCAAAAAGTATTAGTAGCTGCTGCAGTTCGATCATCTGGGTAAAAGGCCATAATCAAGTCACCAACAGTCAGATCGCAAGTACCAGCCTCGAACCGGCCAAAGCCTCCAGGACTTCAATATCTAGAATACCACGACTTCCTTCCCCTAGAACGGACCATCAAACGACAGGTTACGACCCCTTCCATGAATATAAAGATATCATTTACCTGGAACCAATCTCCATGCCAGAGCCAAGAGTCAAATTTTGTATCGCGGCGGCTGTACTGTAAGTTTTTTTTTAATTTTAAAATTAACTAGGGTATCACTGTTTTTAAGAAAATTCAAATGCAGATGCTTCAATCAAACCTTTTTGATATCCTTAATGATGTTACCTTAAATGAAGTAATAGAGATTTACTTTGAACAAGATGGCGCCCCTACCCATAACGCTCTTTGAATAAGAGAGTATTTAAATCCTTTCTTTAGAAATCGTTGGATAGAAACACATGGTCCTATAAGGTGGCCAACACGATCTCCAGATCTAACACCTCCAGATTTCTTTTTGGATAGTGTAAGGTAGTGAAAATAAAATGTATAAAGAAGTTATCTTAACCCGACAACAACTTAATCAAAGAATTCATGAGGCCTTGGCAGAAATAAAACCACTAAACATCAGGAATGCCTTTAAACCTGATCAAAAGAGACGTCAAGAGTGCATTAAAAACAACGGTGGGGCTTTCGAGTTTTTTTCCTTAAACTGAATCTTTTATTTTGTTTTTAAGTTTCTATAGTTTTTTAATTTAGTTTCTTGTGCCAACTATTTTACTATTTTTATGTTAAAATATATTGTGTAATGTCTTCTGTGGTTTAACGTAATAAAGTTTAAACAAATCACATAGAAAATCAATATCATATAATTATGCTGTTTATATTTTTGAAAAAAGAATGTAATATGCTGAATTTAATATCTTTTTAGACTAAAATATACAGGGTGGTCTATTTAAAAAATGAGGTTTGGTCCAATAACTTTTTTACCTGACCCCGTATACTTATTCTAAAAATGGCAGATTATTCAACAATGGTTATATAGAAATTTTTGTATTAAACATTTTTCTGTATCTTTTTTAACTAAGAAAATATAAAGTCATTCTAAAATAGACATTTTTTTATTTTCCCCGTATCTCTTAAGCAAGTGAAAATTTTCAAATTTTCATTTTACTATTTTAAGATTGACCAAAAAACAGCACATATTACTTTTTTGTTAGCACTCACAAATGCGGAGATACCCTATAAAAGTGTCGAAATGGGACACCCTGTACAATGAGACACAAAAAACCGGGCGTGATTATTGCCACTCGGCCATGTATGTACAAAAATGAGCAGAGTCGTTGCATACTTGTTTACTGGAAAAGCGTGTTTCCCTCTCTGTGTAGCTCCCGTGTATGGTTTTGTTGCCGTCTTGTGCAGAGTCATAGTAAGTCAGTCAAAATCGGTTATGGTAATAATTCGGATGGATAATATTACTTTTTTGAGATCACTTTTTGTTACTGATAATAACCCAGCTTAGACAAAAAAACACAGGGTTAACACTTTTACAAAACAATTACCCATATTCACCCTTAAGTTTATCTCTTGGATTATTGTTTATACCAAAAGAAAATTGAATTTGTTACATTCAGTAAATTTTGATGACAACCAACTTAATTTTTATGACGACAAAAATTAAAAAAAAAACATGAATACTACCTCTTAACAACACCTATTAGCATTTGAATAATGTCATTATTAATACAGTTTAACCTAGAATCCGAACCACACACAACAGTCTCGTAGATGCTAAACCTTGCCGATTTGTCGTAGTTTTTTTACGCGGCAAAGACTGCTGGGTTTCCCAGAAGGGGCTGCAAAATGAGATATCTGCATGTTTCGGTATTTTGACATCGTTGACAAAACTGGGAAAATGGGTTAAAAAACTAAAAAACCGGCACCCACGGTACCTAGTACCTAGGCTTTATACAAGCTTTCGTGGGCTGTCCTAAGATAAAAACACAAAGCATTATTCTCCCCGTTGAAAGGCTAAAAATGTTTAATTTGACCAAAAAATTAGACCGGAAACATAAAGAAAGATATGTATTATTACTTGTTGTGTCAATAACTCCATTTTCGGCAAAAAACTTCATCTCTTAAACGATAATTTTTATTGACAATGACTTTAATTAGGAGTGAAATTGTTTAATAATTCTATGACATTTTTTTATTTGGAGAGGATTGTTAGTAAAACGGTTTAACTTGTGTTTTAGGGAGGACAAATTTTAAGGGTGGCATTAACCTTAAGTTGTTTAAAAAAAATACCTGTCCGCATCTTCAATATAAGAGCAGGAAGAAGTAAACCAGGGCTTATGGAACAACATTTAAAAGGTCAGAAGAAACAATGTGTAACGTAGGTTTTCACGAATGGTGGAATATATATCTTCTAATATATAAAATTATCGTGTCACAGTTTTTGTTACCAAACTTTGTGTGTATATAAGTTTATAAGTGTATATTCAGTAGTTCTGAGAAAATAGGACGTAAGCTATTTTCCATATCCCCAAGTTATAAGAGTGGTCTGCCCCAATTTTTTTTATTTTTGGAACAAAATTTTTATTTTAATTTTTTTATGATTCGGGATTAAAAAATACCTTTAACCCTAAATTTTTACCTTTCTACCACCATCCCCTATTTTTTATTAGCGATATTAATATATATTTTTTCTTTTCTTCAGAGAATGTGTACCATCTAAGAATGTATGGACAAACTATTTGCTAAATGATAGTTTCCTATATATATTTCGAAGTTGCATTTTTAAATTTTATGAAAAGATAGTACAACTTATGCGTATCATCTAGCGCAGCGTTTCTCAAAGTATGTTCGGCGAAACCCTGGGGTTCCACACGACTTCGGCGAGGGTTCCGCGAAAAAAAGAGTTCAGAATTCTGACTGGATTTTCGACTTACATATTATCGAAAGATAAGTATGGCATGCTATAAGCTAGAGGCGGAGCCCGATATGAGACTGCAACTTTCATCAATAAGACCCAGTGGCAGCTATTGGATCTTTAAATTTTTTTATCTAAAAAGTGAGACATGAGATCTACACTAAATTTATACTAGAAGCTATTGGCCTTAAGGGAAACACTTTGGCAAACAATTTTTTTGAAATTTGCTAGAAAATAATTGGACTTTCAGAAGCAAATCCTCTATTTGTATTTTTTCGTGAATCTGATCAAATTTTATCGTCAAAACTCATATTTCGCTAAATTATCTGTTTTCCTCATGCCTGGGGAATGACGTCTCCTACAACACTTAGCATTCTTGACTCCGTTCAAACAAGAGCTGTTCGTCTTATTAATAATCCCACACTTACAGAAAAGCTTCCTTCTCTTGCCCACCGACGGGCTGTAGGGGATTGTCGCTCTTTTATAGGTATTTTCACGGCTTTTGCTTCTAAGAGTTGGCGACTATAATTCTTCCTCTGGCAGCTCCCAAGATAGCAACACGTAGTGCCACTTTTATACATCCTATTACAGTCCAACTTAAAAGACTCCGAACTTTCCACTTTGTTCGTTCCTTTATTCCTGTCCAGACTAGAGAACCTGCTACCCGCAGAAGTTTTCCCTTTTCATTCAAATCTTCAAATATTTCAGTCTCGTGTGAATAAACTCCTTTACCACACTTCAGACACCTACGGTACGTTAGTACTTAGGTCACAGCCTTCGCCAAGATAAAAAAAAATGTGTAAAGAGAGGAAATAGTTTCCTACCTCGCATTTACAGCCTTATCTATGGATAAAAGTACCATTTTTATTATATCATGTTCAAATTCTTTTTAAATTCTTTAATAAAATATTGTTAAGTATATTACTAATATATTTTGTAAAAAATAAATCATAACGATATTACGAGTCTAATGATACCTATAATCTAAAATGTAAAATTATGTATTTGTGCAGCATTAAGAGGGTTCCGTGTTTATTTTTTCTGCTAAAAAGGGTTCCATATGTGAAAAAGTTTGAGAAACGCTGATCTAGCGCATTCTTAATATATAAAAATAAATCCCCATTTCTCTCGATCTCGGCAGAGTAAACGACTAAACGGATTTCGCAAGTTATTTTTTTTTGTTGTGTTTGCTATTGTTACGAGAATGTTCTCATTAATCAGATGGGAAGATGGTTAGAAGGGTAGATGGGTAAATGGGTAGATGAGAAGAGGGTAGTTGGGTAGAGGGGTAGTTGGGTAGATGGGGAGATGGATAGATGAGTAGATGGGTACATGGGTAAAAAGTTAGATAGGAAGATAGAATATTGTGTACCATAAAGTATTAGAATAATAAACACTGTTTTTTTTACTACGTTACAGGGCCTCGTTACGTTCTATGGCAAAATAGGGTTCCCAAAATTATACTGTATACTTACCGGACACCCTGCCAAAGATCATTGGCTTTATTTGTTAATTAATATACAAATTTCGGTTAGAATGTATCTCCAACCAAACTCAAGTGATATCTAAAAATTACGCTTAAAGCTAAGCCTATATATTACTCGTTTTTCACGAAAATACCCGAATTCGGATCGATCTTTCTCGATTCAATGATGCTGTCAGATATTCGGAATGTCAATATAAGACCTGCTTAATAAATTTTGGTTTTTCAAGTATTGCAGTTTCTTTAATTTTTTTTTGTAGATTTTTTTTTAATTTTTGCTTTAGATCACTGTGTATGGTCAAATATTGACCATGCATGTTCCGCAACCATCGCCCTATAGGTTTTACCTCGTTCCGTTAATTTTTTGTGTTCTAACGCCAATTTTAAGTAGTCTTTTTTCCTCCATGTATATTTTACTACAGTCTCAAGAATTTGGTAGATACAGCTTTTTTAAAAATATTTTGGTAAGTATACTTCTTAGAGTGGTTTGAGATTCAAATGCTGTTCTTGTGTTAAACTTGCTCGCTAGTCTCCAGTTTTTTTTTTCAAAGTTTTTTTAATATTTCAATGAAACGACATAATGGACATATTCTCGGCGTACAAAAAACCTACTTACAATGGACAAAACTTACACCAAAATTTTAATCACTCCAACGAGACGAAACAAGGGATCATTCGCACTTAAACAATAATATTTTTCGAGTTATTCGCGATTGAAAGTAAAAGTTTTTCGACGAAAAAATCGACGTTTTTAATGGTGTTTTCACAAATAACTCTAAAAATATGCATTTTATCAAAAAAACTGTGGAGAGCAGAATTGTAGTTTATAAAAAAGCTAGAAAAAAATGTTATTTTATAATTTCTCTACAACCAATACAGACCGAGCTACGGCTTGTTAATGGTTAGCTTTTGTTCGTCAAATGTTAAATTTGAAAGATTCAAAGTCAAATAGCGGGAAAAGGTTGCATTTTTTAAGGAAAACATATAAGGTCTTTTTTAAAGTATATATAAGACCTTTAGAGTTTTTAGAATGAAAATTGAGCGACTTATGATAAAAATAAGGTCGGTCCCTACTTTTTTCTACGAAAAGATCATTAAAAACAAACCCCTAATTCCCCTCTTAATTAAAATAGATCTGTACCCTTCTACGATTCTTTTTATATATGTATTATTAATACATTCTAGAAGTTTAACCAAATTAAAATGCTTAATTTTAGAAAAATTGGAGCTTAAAGTGAAAAACGATTTTCCGCAATTTCGTAACAATAGCCATTTTCTTCAAAATAACTCCAACAATACTGGAGATACGAAAAAAATGCTGGAGCACCGAATTATAGCTTTTTTGATAACAAAGACTTTTCATTACATATATTTTTCTGAACAGATATGGCCGTTTAAAGCCTCTATTTACGAGCAAGTACCACCTTATTCTAGCCCTTTAAACTCATCCCATTTTAAAACTAGGGGATTAAAAAGGATTTAATTTACATAGCCTTGAATCTCTTAAAAAACCCTACAAAATTATTTTTGAACAAACTTTCTATCATTAAAACTAAAGGAGCTATGTTTAAAAAACCAATCAACTTTTTCTTCCAAAAATTCGGATAGCCCACTTCGGAGCAGTTTCTATAAAACCGGCATACTTTATACTTTTAATGGTATAATTTTTGTATGCAATTCTACTTTCTTTTCCTATTTATATCTATTATATTGGTTTATAAGAATTTATATCTATTGTATTGGTTTTTAAGGATTGAAAATTTGCAAAAGAATGAAATTGGTAATATTTCAGGCAGTAATATCTTTAATTATTAAATCCGTCAAGCTATTAATTTTTTGGGGATAAATCTTTTTTTTTAATTAAGCTATAATAAGGGTTGATTTATAAGGGTCGAAAAGTTGCGAAATGAAATTAGTACATATTTTTAGCAACAGCATTCTAAAATTAAATTACTGTGTGGTTTTTAGGGTAAATATTTTTTTTACTTTAGACTTCTAACAAGGGTTAACATATTTTGAAATTGTATTCTAAAGCGTAAAGCAATTATTATTCAACTAATCCAAACCAACTTTTACCAATCTTAAGGTTTAAAATGTTATTCCATAAGTTTTGACAATTGGGGGTAGTTTTCACCTTTAAAAAACAAACAGCGCACATCACCATGAAATAGAATTTAAAGTAGAGGGTTAGAAGCGCCTAATTCCAAATTTTTATACAAATCGATGCAGGACAAGAAAATTGCGAGGTTTTGCAATTTTTTAGCTTCATTTCCGGGACTATAATTATTTATCATCCAATCGTTTTAATTTGTCAAAAAATTTTTTTTTTGTAAATCTCATAAGGGGTGGTTATTTAAAGGTTAAGTTATGGTAGTTACATATTTATTATACCGTAAACTGTTAAACATTTTTTTTACAATAAAAGCGTTATTAAATAATTTTAAAATAAAACAACTTTTTTTTTTGAATTTCGTTATTAAGAGTGATTTCAAGGGTTAAAACGTTAAAATATAATGTTAGATATAACTCACAACATTAAAATAGATTCATTCTACATATTTAGCTATGATTTTAATTTACAAAAGGTCTTTTTCTATGGTTTTTTAATTTTTTAGCAAAAGGGGTGGTTTTTACCCCCTAAAAATAAAAAGCACACCCTAAGCATATATAAACTTTGATCTAGAGGGTAAAAGCAACATAATTCCAAATTTTCATAAACATTGAAACTGTACAAAAAAATCCGGAGGTCAAACAACTTTTTTCTCCCCATCCACTGTACTAATGTAACAATAGAGAATCTCTGCAAGACAAAAAATTGATAATAACTAAAGGCAAACATCAGAACTGGGCAAAAATCTGGAACTTAAACAGGACTTAACCAGACCAAACGTTTATGAGGATTACGTATATTGAAGGAGCAAATTTAACAGCGGCAATAATTCAAAACAACCAGAATTCCAGAATGTATTTAGTAAGCCCAGAATGTATTTAGTAAGCGAAGTGTTCACACGTCGTTGTCGTGGTTGGGCCCAGTAGGATCTTTTGGAACATGCGATAGAGTTGCTGGTTATCGGCAACTTTTTTGGCTAGTGTATGGAACGGGATCCGAAGCTAAGATGAACACAAGGCTTAACTCAAGGTGTTAGCATACCGTGCTGATGAGTGAATGACATCCTGTGCCTTAAACAGGTGCCTCCAACGGTGCCTCTGAGATACAGGGCAACCTCTCAGAGTATCTAGCCTTACTGCGGTAATGCGGGGCTCTGCCGTGGTGGACTACTACTTCCCTAGCTCCAAACAGAAAGCAGACAGAACCGCTTTCATAAGGTGCGCTGACCGAAACGGATAAATCCGTTTCGAGAGATGCCACGCAAGTTCACAAGCAGACAAAGGTGCGCCGACCGAAACGGGTGAATCCGTTTTAAAAGATGCCCCTGAAGTCACCGGCGCCTGTTTCACGGGGAAGGGCTAATCCACCCAACAAACAGGTGCTTAGGAAAGAATCCCTGAATCCAAACAGAAGGCGGACAGAACTGCCTTTATAGGGAAAAGGGTTCTCTGGCTGTAAACAGAAAGCAGATAGGACCATTTTCATAGGGTAAGGCCGGAGATGCGGCCTCAGAAAGAAGATCTGATTCCTGTAACAAGGACCTGGTGACTACCCACGTCACTAGACTGGGGGAGGAGGGCATGACAGGTTTAACCGTCTGCTCGTCATACTCTCCAGGAGACAGGGACAGCAGAACACATATTGTGCTCGAGTCCGGTAGCGACACGAGTAAGAGGAGATGTAAGAACTCTCTCCCAATCTGGTATCGGATTCATTAGAAGTCTGATCCTATTGGGAGAAATATAAAAGGGTGTAAGCCACAATAGACCGAGCGGTCGCAGTGGAGGGCGTAAAAGTCCACTCACTTTAAACCTACCTACCTACCTAGTAAGCCCAGTACTGACATTCCGAATACCTGGCTACCGTTGTTAAATCGGGAAGAATCGATCAGGACTTTACCAGACCAAACATTTATGAGGATTTCGTATATTAAAGGAACTACGGAAAAAAATTGCAGAATCGCGAGCAAATTTAACACCGGCAATATTTCGAAACAACCAGAATTCCAGAATGTATTTAGTAAGCCCAGTACTGACATTCCGAATACCTGGCTGCCGTTCTTAAATCGGGAAAAATCGATCAAACCTGGTATTTTCGTTGAGAACGAAAGGTATATAAGTCGTAGCCTTAGGAGTAGTTTTTATTTTAGTTATGACTTAACAGGGGTTGTGGGAGTATACTAACCGAAATGTTGTGTACCAATTAACAAATAAAGGCAATTGAAGTCCGAGATGCTAGTATTATTGAACCCATAACATTGTTTTATTCCTTCAAGCAAACGTTAGCTAGTTTTGTTATACAAATTGGTGTAAAAGAATCTTAATTGGTACAGATTATTGGAAAATAATAAAATTATTATAAAAAACAGAGACATCCAACAAGGAATTTTAATTTCTTGATAACTGTGTCTAATCTAAGTATAGTTCTGTAGTAAATAGGGGGACACTTCTCTAATATATTCATAATTTTTAGGCGTGGAGCTTATGCGTGATCTGACCAACGCAAAAGTTACTGGAGCACATATAGGTTCTACAGAAATATCATTTTTTCCTGGTAACATACAAGGGGGCTCCTTTACAGGATTTGTCAAGACTGCTGGAAGCGTAAGCTTGTTATTACAAGTAGCTTTACCTTGTGCCCTATTTGCAAATTCTGAAGTTACCTTGAGGTTGCGAGGTGGAACAAATGCAGAGATGGCACCTCAGATTGATTATACCACAGAAGTATTTAGACCTATTTTAGAAAAATTTGGAGCTTCATTTGACTTTGAACTTAATAGAAGAGGATATTTTCCCAAGGGAGGAGGCGAAGTTACTATAAAAGTCCAACCAGTTTCATACTTAAACGGAGTTCATTTAACAGAACAAGGAAACATAACATCTATAAATGGATGGAGTTTTGTAGCTGGCACGTTACCTGTACATTTGTCAAATAGGATGGCTGCAGGCGCAGAAAGCAGTTTAAAGAAAATACATCGAAATATAAATATTGAGTGTTACAAGGAAGATCGAAGTATTGCACCAGATAATGCTTCAGGGATAATGTAAGTGCATAATAAAAATGTTGGTAATACTTGGGAAAAGTTTAGAGGTTTAAAAAAATAGTTTATTTTTATTTATTTATTTAAGGGGTCATGCCGTAAATAAAATATTAAAAAGGTATATTAAATAATAACTTGAAATTAATACAACGTCAAACAAACTCAATATTTCCGAAATTAGTGTGCAATGTTTCTAGAACATATTCCAAGAAGAAAATAGAAATTTTTTAAATGACCTAAAAATCCATGCTGAGGAGGCTAAATTTCTTTATTTTTTTTATCTTGGGATTAGAAGAGATTGAAAATACTTCTGCACAAAGACGGTTTCACATTCTATGTATTCTAAAAATGAAGAAGGGGAGAAATGGGGAAGCTTGGAAATTTTCTAGATGGACTGTAAACGGATGTGTAGAAGAGGTACTTACTGTTATTTTTTTGTGAACTACAAGGGATTTTTTTTTCTTAATTCCTTAGAGAAGAGTCTATAGAAATTTCTGTAAGAAGGGGATAGGTTCCCTACAGCTCATCCGTGGGCAAGAGAAGGAAGCTTTATGGTAAGAGTGGGGTCATTAATGGGCTCTTCTTTGGATAAAATCCAGACTGCCAAGTGTTGTGGAATAAGTTATTACTCTAATATGGAAATAGTTTTTCGAGATTGCTTCAATTTAGTATACCTTAAAATTGTAAAGGTTTTCTGGATCGAAAGAGAAATCCAAGCTGTTTGGCTGCTACTGTGGCTAAGGGTATAATGTGTTTATGATACGTTTTCTTTATACAATGACCACGCTTGGTAAATCCTCTATGAAACTAGATTAGATTATTTGAGCGGAGATGGCAAAAATGACCTCCACCACAGCAACCTTACCAGATTTATTGTGGTTCCTCCTATCGTTCTTTAGAGTACCTTGTCCAGGCCCGTCTTCTTAACTAGACTCCAGAGTCTTGACACTGGCCACTCCATATAGCTTGCCGGTTTTGGCTTTTCCTCACCAAGCCTAGTAAACCTAAGCCTACATAGTGCTTCGCAGTGGCACCACACATATACGGCTGTTTCTTCAGACTCCCGGCAGAACCTACACAGGCTATCCTCTACCAGGCCTATTTTTTCCGGGCGCTTGTTGAGTTTGCAATGTCCTGTTAGTTGACCTACCGTTATCCTTACGACCTTACGACTGTGGCTCAGTAGGTCCGAGGTAAATTTGGCCGAGCAGGTCTTAATGAACTGCTTTGCCTGTCGTTGTCCTGGTGTTTATACCTACCAGCTTTGAAACTCTCTGTTTACCCAGCTCTTAATAGATGCTTTAAAGAGGCCTGCCGAGATTCCTCAGGGCCTATCATTTTCATGGCTGATCCTCTTTTGGCTAGGTCGTCGGCCTCTTCGTTACCTGGGTGACCCTCGTGGCCTGCTACCCAGGCTAACGTAACTTTGTTTGCCAAGCCGACCGTTTCCAGGGGCTGTATACAGTCCTCCACTAGTTTGGAATTAACTTTTGGAGAACTGATGGCCTTCAGGGCCGCTTGGCTGTCTGAGTAAATGACGATGTGTTTTCCTTTACTCCCTTTTTCTTTAATCAGCACGGCACAATGCATTATTGCTGCGATTTCCGCTTGGAAAACCGTGGCGTGCTGACCAAGACTTAAGGTTATCTTTTCTCTGGGCTTGTCTCCATAGATGCCAGCTCCTACTCCCTTGTTGGTCTTGGAGCCATCTGTATACCAGATATGATCGGCTTTAATTGGAGGTCCTTCTTTCCAGTCCTCCCTATCTGGTATGACAATCCGAAAGTGTCTGTTGAAGATGAAACGAGGGGTTGACCTGTCCGAGGGCATGTCAAACAATGAGCTGACCTCTTTCTATGAAACTAACAGCTGAGGTTCTTCTGTGTTGCACTTAGATAAGACAAGTAGTAGGACCTACACAACGGACGAAACAGTCGCACACATAACATACAACTACAAAGCACTGATGTATAAAAGACTTTTTGAAAATAGACTGAGCGGAAATCCTCTCCCGCATAAACATCTTGGTAGAAATCTGTTATACCTAATTAAGGGAAGCTTAATAAGCCAAATGGGTGCAGTGCAAAATATGGGCAGGCGCCCAATCCTGCTTAAAACAAGCTATGGTATGTTCCACAATAATTAGTTGATTTTTCGTTTTACCTGCTACTGTTAGTTGTAAAACTCAATATGCTTTGGGTACCCGCATGTAGGTCCGGAAAAATTTCCTTTATTTATTATTGTACCTACTTTTTGGTATATTATGTAGGTTATAGGCAAATTGCAGGTGTTGAATATAAAACAGAGTCTTTTCGTCTTAGTTCATCAGTCGTTTGGAGTTTGTCAAGGTATTTTCGTGTGTTATTGAGCATCCAAAATAGCTAACCTAAACTATTAATATTAGTAGATAATCAGGACCTGTACCCTTTCAAAAGGTGCGGTGCCTACACAATAGATATTTGTCAGGTAATCTATTTATGGTTGGGTTTTTCACTGAGGGTTGTATTTTAAATTTTATTGCGGTCAAGAAATCAACGAATTATAGTGAAACATACCATACCAACTAACCATGTTTTTGCTGTATGTTTTGGACCGTACAAGGTATATTTACCTTATTTTTTGACTCTCGTTAAGAGTGTGTTTTGGAACTACGTCGTGCTAATTTTGTCTTGACCTGTAAACTTTTTTTATGTGACATATTGTTTATTCGGGATTTTTTTAATATTAGTGTATTTTTTGCCCTTAAAAAAATTCAGAAAACACAATTACCCAAACTGGCATTTGTTATCAATATTTTGCTAAATGTTTTTTTAAAACATTTAGCAAAATCCAACAAATGATATTTTAAAATATATTTCTACTCTAAAGCTTGCACTATTCTGAAATAAAGTTTATTTTATTCTATATACATGATTTAATCTCATAAACACATTATTTCGACCGGAAAATAAGTGGTATTTTAGCTGTGGGTTTATCACTGTTAAAATGAAAAAAAAATCGATTTTGTGAAATCAATTTGGTCCAAAATGCAACAACTGATGTAGTCAATAAAAAATCATACATTTCGGCCATTGTTTTCTACAATCTTACTTTCTCTCCCTCTCTCTATCTGTTTTTGTTCTTTTTAGTTTGGTAGCACATACAGATACAAATTGCATATTAGGGTCGTCAGCATTAGGAAAAAGAAACGAAAACGCCGAGGACACAGGCAGACGAGCTGCTGATGAACTTTTAAGGTCTATAGATCAAGGAGCTTGTGTGGATGGATATAGTCAAGATCAAATAATAATACTGATGGCATTAGCAAAAGAGCCTTCTAGTATAAAAGTTGGCGAAATAACCCTTCATACTAAAACTGCAATGTTTGTAGTAGAAAAGTTAACAAAGGTAATTATAATATTTTTAGTGAATCTTATTTTGTGTCGATTTTAAAAAAATATCCTATGCTGGATTTTACGAAAAACATGTGTTTTAATCTCATAATGTTTCTGGTTGGCTTAAATTAATTATTTTTTAGAGCTAGCACCAATATTTATTTTATAATATATATATATATATATATATATATATATATATATATATATATATATATATATATATATATATATATATATATATATATATATATATATAATTTTACGGTACTTAATTTTGGGACATTATTAAGATTAAATAAATAATAAATATTAGTTACTAGACATTTACATTATTTAGACCTGTGTCTATTTTAAAATGTTTAAATAAAATTAGATATTTTGTGCATGACAAAGAAATAGTGTAATTTCTTCGGTACCTAACCTAAAAACGTTTTCGTTAAAACTAAATTGTTACCTTAAAATTACGTAAACAACAACATTAATTCCCTATTTTCAAAAATACATATATGTTTTGTATTTTTTTTGCCTTAAGATGCCTTTTTTAGGTTGACATTTCAACAAGAGTGAAGTTAAAGTTTTATTTTTAAATATTAATAAAATTGTAATTATATAATTATAAATATATATATATAATATATTTATATATATATATATATATATATATATTAATATTATATATATATATATATAATATATATATATATATATATATATATATATATATATATATATAATATATATATATATATAATATATATATATATATATATATATATATATATATATATATATATATATATATATATATATATATATATATTTTTTATATATTATATATTTAAAGCAAAAAATTATTTAATCAATATAATACCTAAAAAAGCATGACAAAAACATAATAAAAAAAACATATGGACAAAAATGTTTTTGGTAAAATGAATATTCAAAGAAATATAACCGAAAACGTAATTTTGAAAAACGGTGTCAGTCCAAAATAGAAAAAAATATTTTTTTAATTATAAATCATTAATTTTATTTACTTAAATACCAAGTCGCTAAAAAGTTGCAGGGAAAATCCCAAAATAAAAATTAATTTTTAAATTTCTTCCAAGAGTATACCTTACAAAATCCTGAATATTCGGTTTTTTGATTAACTCGAAAAATATTACATTTAGACATAAAGGTCTTTTAAATATACATAGTTTATGTCCTATAAATTTTCGTGTATCTTTTATAGCTTTTGAGATATTCTTATTTCAAATTAAAAAAAAAATCGTTAATATCTGAAATTACGTCTTTTCTCGAAATTTTGCTGTTTGATCCCCAATTTTGACCTTAGATTCGTGTTCAGCGGAAAAATAACGCCAGAAAATCTTAATCAGACACTCAGCACACATCACTTCTTTGTGGACCTGTGTTATTTTACTCGTATTGTATGTGATTCAATTTTGATGTAACTACAATTTCTTGTAATTGTATAACAGAAAAAAATACTATTAATGGGCATACACATACATTATTTTTTCTAAACATATGTTTTATAAACTAGATATAAAAAAAATCAAGTAAAACTGGCATTGTTTCCGTCGTCATTGAACCTTTTTGCGTGTTTGTGCCTACGGCTAAAATAATTTAGGAGGTTGTTCTCATCAGAAGTATAATTTAATACTTGGATCGATTATGTCCTAAGATGTCTGTTAGTTTTTTAGCCTCAATGATGATATTCTAATTTAGTATATTTTTTAGGTGAAATATAAGATTGATCCTGTATATGGAACTGGCAATATTATACATTGTACTGGAGAGGAATAAACCCATACTACTGATATTTTTTTAAACTGTTTTTAAGTTATTTATTTTAAAATATATAAATTTATGAATTAAAAAGTGTTTTTCTTTTTGATTTGCGTTAAAGGTTGATTACCTAATAAAGTTTAAAAAACAGTGGTTATACAAATAAATCTTATAACTTGTAATAAATGTACATGTTGATTTATTGTTGTTATTTGATATTTCTTAAGATTGAACATTGTATTGGTGTTTAAATTTTGGAAATTTATGCTTTGCGAATAGCACTAGTGTTTAGATTTTATTAAAACATTTGAATCCATTACAGTTTTTATTGATTAAATCTCTCTTAGCAGCAGCAAAGCAGAGCTGAACTAATAACAGTCTCATCAACATCAACTATACATTTGGTCAAAACGCTTACTAAAAATAAATGGAAATTTAAATTATTCATTGATTTTAGCTTAATTTGTTATTTTTAATCCAAAATAATCTTCTTTCCTTGCAGCCAACAATTTTCTTTTATTGATTAACAGAAATTTTTTATTTGGCGAAATAACCCTTCATACTAAAATTGCAATATTTGTAGGGTAAGGTAAAGGTAATCCTAATAAAGAAAGACGATTTCTCACACAGTTATTCTAACTGGTTTACAGACTAACAGTCCAATAGTGACTTAATGATTATTTGACTTTCATTTTTTGATAAATGAAGGAACAGATGATTTTTAAGTTCCCTGGCTCTTCTTAAAATTAAGAAAAAAATTAAATTTCAATGTGCCTTGAGATTTTACTTAATTTATGAAGTTATGGTCTTTGTCTAACTGCCGCTATGGCGCAGCTATGATCGGGAAGTTCGATGCAAACCTTGGGGCCCTGCGAAGCTTTGCCGTAAGACTTTGTTGAAAGATCTTTTACGACTTCAATTAGAAGACGTCGCTTAAATAAAATAGATTTGCTGTCTTCGAGTTCGATACACTGAAAATTCCCCTCTAAGACACAATACAATGGATTCGGATCATCTTTAGTTTTGATACTTACAAATGGTAACCACTATACGACTAATACTACATAATGATGATAAATCAAGCGTCAAATATTTTAGCACGGCGCCTGAACCGCGAAATATATTTTAGCCTCATTTTAAAGTGCTGTAACTTAGCCAAATTAGTTCTTGGTAAATATTCTTTAAATATGAATGTGTTATTTTTGAGATCGACATGAAAGCACCCTTAAGTAGAACATTTTTTTGAACTGTATTCCAAAACTTGCGATGCTGGCTCTTCTTTAGGTTTTTAAATGTGATTCTTGAGATAACCTTAAGCAACTTATAAATGGGCCTCTTATTACAATTTTACAGGAAGTTTCACAAGTACTGTTTCATAAATTCTCTGCTTGTGAAATATAAAAATGTATTAAATTTTATAATTCATTTTTGTAAGATACCCTACGTAGAAATAATAAAATGTCCTATTTAAAAGTTCCGCAGGGTTATCTCAAGGATAGCATATTAAAAAATTATAAAGTACGAGCAATTAAAACTTTTAAGATCAATTGCAAGTAAAATTACGAAAACAAATGTTTCATTTAAATATTGTTTCTCTGGACCTGAAAAACAGAACTAACATGTGATTTTTAACCAAAATATGTTATTTTGGTTAAAAATCACATGTTAGTTGTTTTCTTATTTAAAGATTTTTATACGCAGATGTTTTAAAATTCTCTATCTTTATTTCCGAAAATCAATCTGATGCTGATTAAGAATCTTAGGTCAAAATTTGAAAATTTAGGATGGCGTATTTAAAATGCCGGATTTTAGCATTTATAAACCGATTTGTCTCAGATTTAAAAATATAGGGAATCGGTTTCTTTTGGAATCGGATCCTTCCAAAAAGGAATCGATTCCAACCGTCGGATCCTCCAAAAGGAATCGATTCCAAAAGGATTGGATTCTTACCCAGCTCTGCCTCCAACAAGGGGAAGTGTTGAAAGGTCATTTCATAAATTAAAAATTTTAAAATATTACTTAATATCGCAAGTGGGCTAGAGTAGATTAATTACCCTCGCTGTACTTTCAAACGAGTCCAAAGCCGCATCTAAAATGGACTTAAAAACTGTAGTAAAGGAATTTGCGAATAAAAGTTAGAAAAATAAACTTTAATAATTTTTTAATCCTTAATTTTAAAGTTTATTACCAAAGTGTTTGTTTCTGTTCAATATCAATATTTAAATGTATTCAGAGACCAACAGCGTAGCAAACCTAAGTCACTAGATACTAGTACTGGCACCTACTCTGTTTCTTCTACACATTAACGATCTTCTCTTTTCTACAATCAACCCCATTCATAGTTTTGCTGACGACAGTACTCTAGTACTCTAATATTCAATTTCTTAAGCCAGTTAATAAGTCTGATTTAGAAACCAAGCGTAGGTCAATGCAGATGTTTCTCTCACAAGACCTCAAAATTATTTTGGATTGGGGCGCCAAAAATCTTGTTTTTTTTTATCTTGGGACAGTCCACGAAGGCTGATGCCTAAGTACTAACGTACCGTGGTTGTCTTCAGTGTGGTGAGAGGGAGCTTGTTCAAACGGGACTTAAATTTCTGGAGATTGGGAGGAGAAGGAAAAACTTCTGCGGGCAGCAGGTTCCATAGTCTTGACACTCTAGGGATAAAGGAACGAAGAAAGCGGGAAGTTCGGGGCCTCTCTAACTGAACTGTAAAAGGATGCATAAAAGTTGCACTACGTGTTGCTCTGTTGGGAGCTGCCAGAGAAGGAATTATACTGGCCACTCCTCTGAGCAGAAGCCGTGAAAATACCTATAGAAGAGCGACAGATCCCCTACAGCTCGACGGTGGCCAAGAAAAGGAAGCCTTTCTGTGAGCGTTGGATCATTAATAAGACGAACGGCTCTTCTTTGAATGGAGTCCAGAATGCTAAGTGTTGTAGGAGACGCCATTCCCCAGACATGAGAACAATATTCTAAAGAGGGTCTGATTTGGGATACATACAGAGTGTACAAATTGGAAGAAGAGAAATATTTTCTGGCTCGGAAGAGAAATCCAATCTTTTTTGAAGCTGCTGAAGCTATGGATAAAATGTGTTTGTGCCAGTTGAGGTTATTCTCAAAAGTAACGCCGACAATATTAAACGACTCTTTGTTCTGCAGAACTTTGCCGCTCATATGTGAGGGATGAGCATTTGCAGACTTTTTTCGCGACAGGGAACGTGACTGTGTTTTCGAGGCATTAAACTGAACAAGATTTTTGGCGCCCCAATGCAAGATAAGTTTGAGGTCTTGTGAAAGAGATATCTGCATTGACTGCGCTTGTTTTCGAAATCGGGATTACACGGTGGCTTAAGAAATTGAATACTAGAGTGGAGGGTTAGTTTAATGCCTCGAAAACACAGTCATGATCGCTGTCGCGAAAAAAGTCTGCCAATGCCCATCCGTTACATGTAAGCGGCCAAGTTTTGCAGAACAAAGAGTTGTTTAATCTTGTCGGCGTTATATTTAAGAATAACCTCGACTGGCACAAACACATTACATCCATAGCCTCGGCAGTTTTAAGAAAGCTTGGATTCCTCTTTCGAGCCAGAAAATATTTCTCTTTCAATTTTTATACTTTGTATGTATCCCAAATCGGACCCTCTTTAGAATATTGTTCTCATGTCTGGGAAATGGTGTCTCCTACAACACTTAGCATTCTGGACTCCATTCAAAGAAGAGCAGTTCGTCTTATTAATGATCCCGTGCTTACAGAAATGCTTTCTCCTCTTGCCCACCGTCGAGCTGTAGGGGATCTGTCACTCTTCTATAGGTATTTTCACGGCTTCTGCTCAGAGGAGTTGGCCAGTATAATTCCCCCTCTGGCAGCTCCCAATAGGGCAACACATAGTGCAACTTTTATGCATCCTTTTACAGTTTAACTAGAGAGGCCCCGAACTTCCCGCTTTTTTCGTTCCTTCATCCCCAGAGGGTCCAGACTTTGGAACCTGCTAACCGCAGAAGTTTGTTCTTCTCCCAGTCTCCAAATATTTAAGTCCCGTGTAAACAAACTTCCTCTCACCACTCTGGAGACACCCCCGGTACGTAAGTACTTAGGCATCAGCCTTCTTGGACTGTCCAAAGAAAAAAAAATATATGTTTTTTAAGTTTCTTACATTAAATTCAGTATTTATAAATACGTTGTTGTATGCTACTTATTAAGTTATTAGTATCAAATTAAAATAATCTATAAATACAATAAAGTTTGTTAAAAATTGAATATTATTAGTTATGTTATTACAGTTATTTGAGAGGAAACGTTGCCCAACAAAGATCATATTACAGGGGCCCCAGACTGGCATACCACGCCATTGACTGTGCTAGAACCATAAAATATTACATTCACAGTCGGCAGTAATTTTTTTTTTATGTTTTACCTCTCCTAAACGGCTCCTAACAAATCCAATAAACCTTAGTATGTCTATACTGCAGAAAAAAACTAATAGTTATGGGTAATATTTTTTTAAAAGTTAAAATAAATAAATCTTGACTCTAATAATTTAAAAATGCTAGTCGTCAATAGCTATTTATACATAATAATCAACAAGGAAATTAATAAGGGAGACAAGGGTTAAGATCATTAATCGCCAATTAATGCCCGCGCTAGTTTTAATAATTTTTCGGCAATCGTTTTGTTATTAAATTGTGGAAATCATATTTTATCTTGATTTTTTTTTAAATGTATTTTAATTTTAGACATTGAACCAACTTGACAGGTGCTTTAATAACTGAATATTTGAGTGACAGGTTTATTATAAACTCAATGTTGTTTTTTGTGTATTTTTAGTTGACTATACTGTTATCGTTTATTAATAGAAAATCATGTTTTAATAAGGGCTATTAACGAAAAAAATCATGTATTAATAAGAACTATTAATGCATAATTTTGTGCACGTTAATAATACTCAAAAATAAACGATCGCTGAAAAAAGAATTTAAAAATATGCTTATCGTATTCCTTGAAAAAATGTTAAAACATGTTGAACATTCTCGGCCAAATGGCGAGTATAACAAAACAAAATCAATGGGTTATTAAATTTAAAAATCTTAAAAGCAAAAGATACAAATGTAAATAAAATAGGCTTCTGACTATAAGAAAATAAAGAGGATCAACTATATGATTTATTATGGTTTTGGCGTGCTTTAATATAAAAAAAATTACAAAGGCTATTTAACTTGGGCTTGAGGTTTTAAGAACGGGGTAAATTTAACATTTTAAACCTTCTAAATTACCTCAAAATCTATGCATTTTTAGCAAGAATACGTACAGGGTAGGCATTTGATTAGGGTCCTATACATTTTCTCAGAAACTGCAGACTTTAAAAACAAAATCGGACAAAAGTTTCTTGGAATAATTTATGCTTTTAAATAATTTCACTTTCACATATACAGAGTGTTTATTGTGTTGGCGACCGGTGTTCACTTCTTTATTTTAAATGGGACATCCTACATATTATTATATATTTAGATAGCGCCTAAGACTAGTTCAACGATATATAACAGTATGGGTCTGTATCGCGACGTTTTGGATTTATTGAAGTTTTTCTTTAATTTTTGACCCTTTTTTAAATTATTACAAATACGGTAAATATTCCTTTTTTTAATTTGTTCACGTAAAAAAGAATTATAAAAGCCTATTTTATCTATATTAGCTGACAATTTTTTTTTATTACTTTAAAAATGTTAGTGTTGCCATGTTTTATCTATCGTAAAATTTCTTTAGTTTTTTAAATGAAACCCCCTGTATATAATACGAAATCTACATAAAGAATTAAAAGACCTTTTTAACGATGTATAACAACATTGGTCTGCGAGTCTCGGACTTATGGACGATTGTCTTCAGGAAAAATCATACTTTTTTTTTCCAACCACACTACATCCTGTATACTTAATATTATATGAATCAATACAATAAATTTGGTTTAAGATGAGTTAACCAAATATTCTATATTAATTTATAATTTAAAGTATACAGGGTGTAGTGTGGTTGGAAAAAGGATTTTTCCTGAAGACAATCATCCGTAAGTTCGAAACGGTGACTCGCAGACCCATGTTGTTATACATCGTTAAAAAGGTCTTTTAATTCTTTAAATAGTTTTGGTATTATATACAGGGGGTTGCGTTTAAAAAATCAAGAAATTTTACGATAGACAAAACATGGCAACACTGTAACATTTTTAAAATTTAAAAAAAATCCAGTTAATATAGATAAAATAGGCTTTTGTAAATCTCTTTACTTGAACAAATCTTTAAAAAAAGAGTATTTACCCTATTTGTATTAATTCAAAAGTAGGTCAAAAATTAAATAAAAACTCCAATAAATCCAAAACGTCGCTACACAAATCCATACTGTTATATATTGTTAAACTCGTCTTTGGAGACGCTATCTAAATATATAATAATATATAGGGTGTCCCATTTAAAATAAGGAAGTGAACACCGGTGGCCAACACAATGAACACCCTGTATATGTGAAAGTGGAATTAATTAAAAGCATAAATTATTCCAAGAAACTTTTGCCCGAACTCTTTTTCTCAAAAGTTTGCAGTTTCTAAGAAAATGTATAGGACCCTAATAAAATGCCCACCCTGTTGTACATAGTTTTTTTGTAAAGGATGCCATTCCCTATCAAAATTACACCTTATAAATTTAAAAAAAAGATGGTGCAAAATAAATACAAGGAACAAATAAAACAAAACAAAAAAACTGAAATTTAATTTTTTAAAAAGATTTTTGTAAGATACATAAGATAAGGGTGTTAAGGTTTCTTTAATAATTAAGTTTTTTATTAATATTCGTTATCCGATTAGTGTGAAATGTTGCAGTATTATATTTGTAGTGATAGGAGGTTAATTTAGCCTTAACTAGATACAAGTTATTGTAACCATGGCGGGCATTTCAGCCAACACTGATAAAAAAGTGTACGTCACTGAATTTTCTTTTTGAATGTTACATTTTTTTTAGGTTAAACGTCTAAAAATACAACTTTTTTATTTCTTGATTGTTATTCGTATCTCGCTTTCTTTTTAAGAAAAAAAAATCACTTTATGCATATTCCTAAATCTCACAGTAACGTGTTTAAACTTTTTTTTAATCGTTTGCGACAATTTTTATAACAAATTCTATGACTAGAATAAACCACCCAAAGTGTCGTAAAAACAGAATTTTGTGTAATAAGCCAGGGGCGGAGATTCTAAAAATAATGCATTTTCGGACCTATGTTGATTTACACTTTTTTTCATTAAATAAGCTCATGAACAAGCCTTTAACTTTTTTACCACAATTAGGAATTACCCTATATTATCCACAATAATTATTTACTATAAAAACATTTACAAATTAAACAATAAACTAGAAGTTCTTATGGTGTGTTATTAAACCATGTATTATTATTAAAATAATGTTATGAAACAACTTTTTTTGAAATAAAATACTTTTTATTCATAAGAATCGGCAAGAATTCATGAAAAGTTGTCAAATTAACAAAAAAATTTTTTGTTAAAATAAAAAAAAAGTTACGCTTATTTTAAAGATTTTGAAGTCAGCTTTCATATTGCTATCTTGCCTTAGAAAAAAGTTGCCAACAAAAATTGCGATTTTTTGTTTTCTTCTTAATATTCGTTTTCTGTATGAATTTTGCAATAAAAAATGTTTTAACTCTGGATGGTACCATTTCAAAAAGAACTTTTATTACACAAGATCTCCACATATAATTGTTGAAAATGCATGGATTTCGAATTTGAAATTGTGCTAATTGTGTATTTTTAGCCATAAAAAATCGGAAAATAAAGATATTGACTTGTTTTTTTTATTTTGTTCTATTTTACGCCGAATTTACAATTCTTAACCCTTAAGTGCGCGCGAGGGGGCACTAAGTGCTCCCTTCTCAGTAAAATAATAATTAACTTACTTATTCGGCACAAATACGCCCGTCCCCACATCTAAGCTACGGCTGGGGTGTCAACACTCTGTACTAGCGTTTTTGGTTAGTTTGATTTTGGTTTGATTTAGTTTGCCGAGAGATATGGACGTAGATGCAGCCAGCTGCTCTAATAGTGCACAAAATGCTCCGGCGCGACCACCTATGTAAGTGAAATATTTTGCCCTAATTATTTACAATTCTTGTCATCCTGATTTGCTACAGATAATGAGAGTATTTTTGAAAAATTTGTCTTTGAATTTGATGAAACTGCACCTAACGGAACGAGTCACAATAAAATCATAAGAACAACATAAAATCCATTCTTGCAAAATATGCGGTCGCAGAAGACGTCCAAGAAGTCATCCCAGAAGAAAAAAGTAGAGGGCGCTGTTGTTTTTCCCCGAAAGAAAAAAGAATAAACACTACAATAACATGTAGCACTTGTAGAAAATTTGCTTGTAAAAAACATGGCCATCAAGTATACTTGTCAAAACTGCTCAATAACAATTGATGAAGATAGTTCCTAGTTTCTGAAATATGTATATTTTTCTTTAAATCTTTGATGTTTGATTTGTTTTTAGGGTGTTTTATTTGTTTCACTGCATTTCTTTTGTTTTTTATTTCGTTTAATTTTTCGTAAGAAATAACATTACTTAAGTTTTTTCTTGTTTGGCATCCTGTATCTCAAAATATACTTATATATTTAATTTTTTGTTTTTTTTCTTAATGTATGTTACATTATTTATACATTTTGGAGATATTGTAAAATAAATAAATATATAACGTATATTGTTTTACTTTTGGAATAGTTTTACATCATTTTAAAAGTTAGGTGCATAAAGTGCTCCTTGCGACTATTTACGTATAAAAAACTGGCGCGGGTACTTAAGGGTTAAAAAAATAATAAAAAAAATTTTTCGGTGTTAATTTTTATTTTAAAAATAAAAAATGATTATTTTTCAAGTTTAGTAATTTCAAATGATTTTTTTTATATCGTACGTGTAAAAACGGATAATTTCATTTTTTTTTTAAATATCAATTTTTGTTTTTTTCAATTATTCTTAAAAAAAAAATTTATCGAAAAATTGACATTTTTTATTTTTTTTAATTATTTTATTTTTGATGAACTGTAACAATTAAAATAGTTGACAACTTAAAAAAATTAATTATGTTGATTTAACATCCCAAAAAGTCGAGCCACACTAATGCACAATTACTAAAATTTTTCAAATGATGACAAATTTACCCCGTTCTAAAAAACGCAAGCCAAAATTTAATTGCACGTTGTAATTTTTTTGCATTGAGGCACTTAAAAACCATGATCAATCGTAAGATTGCCCTCATAAATTTGTTCCTTATAGTTGCCCCCCCACTTTTTGTAGTCAATATACGCAACTAATATAGACAATTAAATATTCTTTCTTTTTATGTATACATGAAGAGTATGTCTGCATGTAAGTCTACTTAGTAAATAGTTGATAAATTAAGGAAGAGTTTAAGGAAAGTTAGAAAATCCTGTCTGTTATTTTGATAGATTCATGCAATTGTGTATTTTCAAAACTTAATTAACTATTCTTAGCCCACATGTGCGTTAAGTACCGTACAATAATTGTAGTGTAAATAGTATACTGGACATTACAAATTGTTTTGTTTATTGCTATGTAAACATTACAGAATTATTTTATTTGGTGTAGGATGTATTTAAAAATACTTTTAAATTTTGTCTGTTTTCGACTACTACTACGAAGAGTTTTTAATTTTCAGAATTCATCACCGGAATCTATTTTTTTCTTACCTACTTTTAATTTATATTCGTTTGTTTTAAGCTTCTATCATCCTTTTTATATGTTTAGAAGAGTAAATCATCTCTTTGCATTAAACGTAGTAATTTAGAGTCACAGTAACGAAATTATGAAAACAACCTGGTTGTGAATTAAAAACAAAACAGACTAAAAGTGGTGATTCGGAACAATATCTATATCCTAAACGGTATATTGTATCATCTCTGTAGATTTCATTGGTTATTTAATTTTAAGTTTTTTCCATTTAATATAAACTATTTTAAAATACCTGGTACTTTTTCTTTAAAAATTTTAAGTCTCAAAAATAAGGTTCTTCTATAATATTAGATCGGTTAACGTCAAAACGTACGTCAAGTAACAAATAAAATTAATCAAAAATTTCATGTGTTAAAAATATAAGGTCTGTCAAAAAATAGTATATTGTGCAACAAGTTTTGAAAAAGACTCTTTGCACACGAGTAGGAGGTTTGTGCACGAGCCGTAGGCGAGTGCTACAAGTCATACGAGTGTGCAAAGAGTCAGTTTCAAACGTGTTGCACACGATACTTTTTCTACGACTGCAGAAAATAAGGATTAATATGCGATTTTTATTATTTTTGATCTTTTAACTTTTGACAGGACTGTGTGAAAATTTTTCATACGCCGTGTGAAAAGTTTTCACACGCTTATGTCAAAAGTAAATGACAGAAAATAAAATATTTTTGACTGGTTGACACTAACGAAGTTGGCATTAACGAATTGTTTATGAATTATTTAAAAAAAAGCACACTTATTGCATGGTTTTCTAAATAAGGAATTTTATTAAATAAATTCAACAAATAATTAAAAAACAACAGACATATTCCTTATTGTGTTTTTAATAAAACATTTAGTATTTCATGGTATTCTTGGAACACATCTTCTCGTTTCATAGGCGAATAGGTAGGACTCGGATCTTCGCTAGTACTGACCATAAAATTTCGATGTTTAAGAACGTACAAATAGTACTTGAATGTTATTTTATTTCTTTTTGTATTCCTTGCGCGGTTTAAAGATGGTTGCATGAAAACAAGAGTGTCTTGTATCTTCTTAAACAGGTTATTTTCCAATAGATCTATACCAGCGTTCTTTACTAAATATTTTAAAAGTGGCAAGTTACTGTGTTGTTTATCTATTTCTTCGACACTTTCGCAAAATTTACACAAGCAATACTTTTTGTAAATATTGTCCATTGTAAATATAGAAATTTGTGACAACCTTTTGCATGAATTATTGTTTTGACAGTTTGCTTACGAGTAATAGTTGCTGCCACAGCCTTCTAGAATTCGTGAGTAAAATATGGTTCAAACTCATAATATTATTATTTAATAATCTTTTCATATAACAATACAAAATGTAATAAAAAATATATTTATTTAAATTGTAGTAAGATTAGTGGTGGTTAAATAGAAAGCATTTTAATGTTAAAACCCTACTTTGAGCAAACCATATTACTAAAGTTTAAGGTAACTCTACAAAAGACATGGGAATATTGGTATCTAATAATATATCACAAAATAGATAATTTTAAATAATATGTTTGTTCCTGTAACTTTAGTAGAACAATCTTTTTTAAAAAATAGGTTAATAATATAAGTAATGTCTTACGGTAAATATCTTGTTACTAAAGTTTACGGAATAAGTTACCTTAATTATTATTAGTAAAACGAACAAATGTTTAAAAAGTACACTGTTCATGGTGGTAGTAACAGAGAACACCACTTTTTACTTAAAAAATCATGTTTTATGTTAAGAATTTTAAGGGTAGTACCCTCCATCAAGATATATAGGTTTAGTATGTATTCTATTAACAAATAAAAAATTACAAAAGAATATAGGTTGACCCTATTACACCACAAAATATTATTTAAAATTTAGTACTTCCTAGGACTTTAGTAATAGCTCGAAACTCTAGACAGACAGTATGTAGTGTGTTACTTGTTATGGTATAATATTAAGCTACTAAAGTCCAAGGAACAGTAAAATTTTGCCAATAGTACCGGGAAACTTGCAAAAGGCTTATGAGTATTTGTTTTAGTATAAGCCGAAGAGACGTTGTTGATATATGTTACGAAAATTGCAAAAGATGTTCACTTTAGCAATAAAATTACAATTCATAATAAAATTAGGCTGGTGTACATTCAAATTCACTATCACTCTCCATTTTTACACAGCAAAAGATAATTTTTTCTAACAATACTTTTGACAGGTTGAAATTAAAAAAAGTGTAATCAGGCAACCGAAAATCACGACCTACTTGATTCAAATTTTTGTGACATTCGTGCTGTTTATCCATCATTTTGGCCAAACTAGACCCAACCTATGTGAAAAAATTTCACACAGTAGTATCATACATCATGTGAAATTAGTCATTTTCAGATCCCGTTTAACGTGCGTTTTTAGACACTTTTCATAGCAGTCGTAGAACATTTTAAAAATATTGTATCTGCCAAAAATACAAGAGGTTTCAAAATTACATCTATAATAATTATTATAAATTTTATTTGTCAAATATATAATATCTGTCAAAAATTTGAGACACAAAATGGCAACTGTGCAAATAAAAATACGATATTTGTGGAAAAGTCATAAATTAAATATACAACACCTAAGTAAAAAGATACATTTCGAAACATTTACAAACCAAATGATATTTGTCATAATTATATCACAAAATTAAATGAAATTAAAAAAAAACACATAACTCATACTTTTTTTTTAAACCGTCCAACATTAAAAATATAATTGGATTGTCATTGTTAAATATATTATGATAACTATAATAATTATAATTAACAATGGTAGACAGTTTGACAAAAAAGCAAGATACTCGACTTAAAGACTTGGGAAAGACTAAGTTTGTTTTGGAACAGATATTAGGTGAGATATAACAAATGTAGGTTTTTAAGGCCAAATTTATTTATAAACAGAAATAACTGATACATTATTGCCTTCTTTTTGATTCATTAAAAATTAAAGATTTTAGCACAGTGTTTTTTTAATTATAAGTTTTTCTCATTTTTAAGGATAACTTAAATGCCAAAACACTACCCTTTTTAATATTTTTTAAATATTTTTAACACGTTGTCAGTTGTTAATTATTCATTATAGCTATCATAATATATTTAACAATGGCAATCCAATTCTATTTTAAAAAATAATAGTGTGACGCATGTAAAAAACATTATTAAAATAAGAATAGGATAAAAATTTAAAAATATAAAATAGTATTCATTTTTTTTGGTAATATTTATTTTTAATAAATCTTTATGTTACCAAAAAAATTAATAAAACATTCCATTAACAACAATGTTAGAACTTTCAGTTAATTTAGGCTTATTTGATAAGACATCTATTTAAACTTAAAATTTTAGAATTGCCCCATACTATTCTAAACGTATTTTAGAGATAATATTACAGGACCGTTTAATAAACCAACCAAATTAGTTAAATTCGAATATTGATTTTCTTTTAATGTGAGTGTTTTTTGTTTATGACAACCTAAAAAAATGTGACTATGTACGCCTGTGACTAAAAAAGGTGACAATAACTAAGTAAGTTAAATATTGAGTTTATAATTAAAAATTCTTGGTAAATTTCTAATATTAATTACTAGATTTTAAAACTTGCCTCCATTAAAATCAAAACAATATAATTTAAGTTAAAAATAGTAAATCTGTATTCATTTCAAACAGGAATGAATCATTCTAACCGAAAAATAAGTAACGGTCAGTGTGTTACTCACACTTTTATCTTTCATGCAAATATTAAGATTTACATTTCTTATTATAATACAGGGTAAATTAATATTAATACTAATGAGTGTTTGTGAAATTTTTGTATAATATTTCTATAATAACTAACCTTTTTCTTAACGGCTCTAAAATATCTTTGAAATTTTTATGGGTATTAAAAATAATTCTTGGTACCTTTTAATTTTTTTACCAATTTTAAACACTTGCTCTCCATTAAGGAAGATCTAAAACAATATTTTTTATATTGTTCTCAACACACCGGGTACAACTCGTGTATTCGGTTTTCATCTTACTAACAATCAGGTAACACAGGATGGTAACTATGGCAACTTTTGAACTGTTAACTCACTACTGCCTTCAAATTATTAAGTACAGCAACGTTTAAATGATACCTTATCACCTTATCTTTGTGAAGAATTTTGTCGCCTCTTCAAAAAATCGGAATTGTTAAGTCTATAATTTACTAGGAGAACTTTTATGGTTCGGGATGTAAAAATAATTAAATTGGATATCTCTAGAATCGACCTTTCAGAATGGTCGTCGGCATAGGAAATAGGTTTAAATTATTTAAATAAATTATTAAAGTAATTTTTTTGTGGGTTATTATGTCGTATACGCTTTTCTGCTATTTTAAAATTATTTATCAAAAAATCATTGATACCCACTGATTTTGGAGACTCTTTTTAATGAAACAGTAGTTGCGCTAATTCAAAATATTCCAATTTTAATCAAAAATAAGTAAACAAACGTGAGAAACAGAGGAGTAAATAGGGGTAAAATAGATAAAAACGAGTGACTGTACTTTAAGATCGTAGGCAAAATTCGGTACAATATATTTATTTACTTAATAATTTTATTAGGAAATGGAATAAATTAAAAAAAAATGAAATGTTAAATTCATGACCTAAAAATGGCGATTAAAATACGTAAATTATATGGTTTCAAATATGGAGAGTATTTGATAACTTCGTAAAAATCTCTCTCTGGTAAAATATGAGTAATACATTTTTAAAATAATTATTGAGATCGAACATACTAATCCCAACCAAAATGAATAAAAAGTGGTGGTAAATTACGGTTACCAATTACTAGCATGTTTGTTAAAACTAATTTAATTATCAATTAAAACTAAAAGTAAAGGAATATTTTAGCAATTACTCTATTTAAATTACCACATATATTAAACACGATAAACCAAACAAATAAAATATTTATACTAATATACATCATACGCGCACGTCACTCTATTCAAACTGCTTTCTCGGCAAGTTCAACATTAAATGACTCTAAAATAAAAAATATTTTTATCTTACCCCCAACATAAACAGATTTTTCCACAAAAAAAAAAAGCATCAATCGAAAATACTAAATCGACGCGAAAGCGGTGTTCGCCGGATTCAAAGCGGCCGGCCCGCCGTGTTTCAAGATGTTCTTTCTACCTGGCCAAAATTCCGGCAGTTTTTTCATAAAGAAAGGTATAATTAAATTTTTCGTAGTAATTCAATTATTCATTAGGTAATTGAATTAATTTCAAAGTAATTCAATTACTTTATAAGTAATCGAATTACTTTCTAAGTAATTGAATTACTTGGGATTCGTAAAAATCAATTAACAATTACGATTACATTATCATTTTAATTGATAATCCAAATAGAATTACCTTTTTGAGGAAAGTAATTGAATTAAAGTAATCCAATTACTGAGAAGTAATTGAATACGATTTTTCAATTATTTTAATTCAATTACCGACAGCCCTATTTACAACTAAAAATATGTTTTATTAAATTCTCTAACTTAATGTATTCATTAAATTACACTGGTTATGGGCAACAAACAAAATAACATTATTATACACTGAATTAATTGTTCAATTCGGTGTATCTCTGTCCCACTTGTTTTATTAGAGAACAGTATCCATACAGTTCTCTAATAAATAAAAAATAAATATAGACAAAATAGAGAAATTTGTAGGGTGTTGTGGATTGTCTAACTTAAAGTGGCCAACTTTAAAAAAATTGTTCGTTTTATCAAACATAAATAATATCAAATAATACATAAATTCGCCGTTATACTATTTTTCAAAACAAGTAAAAACTAACGTGTAGTTTAAAATTTAAAGAATCTGGGGAATAAATATAAATAGAAATATTTAGTTCTTAGTTGTACTCATACATCAAACTCATAATATAATTTAGATTTAAGTAAAACAAATACGAGTCAATAAAAGGATTAAAATAGTTTTCTTTGTCCGAATGACCGTTACACTGGTCATCGGCGTTAGGAATAAATTAGGAACAGAACTGGTCCAGCATCCCGCATCTCGCAGATCTAGCCCGCGGAGTCCCGATTCCCATCATCTTAAATCGTCGTTGGTGACCAAGTTCAGAGCGGTCATCAAGGGGTTAGAGATCTAACCGGTCTCTTCGCCCGAATTCTTTTGATTAATCGAACTGACTTATTATAGGGTTAAATAATAAATGCAAGTTCATTTAGGGAATAGAAAAATGTTCTAATGCTGGTTGTAAAAACATTGGGCATACCAATTAAATAAATATATTCACGAATTTGATCTACAAATGGCACAGTAATTTATGTGTTTATACTTCAAAAATAGGTTGTAATTAAGTTTTGCTAGAAAAAAAAATAAGATTAACATACAAATGTGTTTTTATTTAGTTAAATAAAAGTTTAATTAAATAATAAACAACACATTTGTTTGTTTGCAAAATTACATATAAAAATGCCTATTTTGATACTACGTTAAAGCTAGCCATTTTAAAACTTAATTTTTTAAAACTCTTAAATTAAAAAGTTTTAACATATATGCTTAAAAAGTTTTTTTTCCATATGGCTAGCAAAGAAAAAAAAGGAATTGTTTCATTTGTATTATTTTAATTTCAATTGTATTTTAAAGAAAGATATCAGCTCAGCTTCTAATCATATATGCTACTTAATTCTGCCGTTTTAAAAATATTGATTTTTTTTTACTTTTCGTAGTTACATTGAGTACACTGCATATTTAAGTGTTTTCTTGTGTTTTAACACTAAGAACAGTTAAGATTCTATGATAATAATATTATTGTGTGGAAAACGACAAAAAACATTAGGATTTTTTAAATTATGGCCACCTATTATTTTTATTACAAAATAGTTTATTATTACTTGTAAGACACATAAATTTGCTCGTATTTTAAGGCAGCATAAAATATACTGACCTGTAAATGAACGAACAAATTTTAAATATAAATCAATAGCTTTTAAAATCAGCCCTTACCATCTTCACAAAAATAATTTTTTGATTTATTTTAAAGACACAACAGTCATTTAATTTTAAATAAAATCGTAGCAGTAGATGTTAAGAAATAAAAACGTATAACAATAACGTGATCGTTATACAATTGTCGATTATGTTAAACGTAACAATGAAAAAAGGTACATTTGTACTTGAAAGTTATAAATAAGAGGAATAGTTTTTTTAAAGATTTTTTTTAAATAGCTGTATGTTTTAAAATTTTAACAAATAATTATAACAAAATACATTTCTACAGACACATAAAAAACTATAGAACAGGGTACAGTGAGAGGCATATTCTTAATAGGTAATTAGAGCCACTTTTTATTTCTTTTATAATGTCAGTAAAAATTATTTGTTCTTAAACAATATTTTCAACACCTAAACTTTTACATAAAAATGCTTAATCAGATAAAAGTAAACCTCCAGAGGAGTAAAAAAAATATATATAGGTTATGAACTTTTTTCATCTTTTCGACCCCATGGCGGCGTTTGTGCTTACGTTCGCAACGATCTGGCTTGTGTTAGGGTTTCTAACCTCGAATCGGGTAGGCCTGATATTCTTTGGCTTAAACTTACTTTCAGATCTTCTACTAAATTCATCTGCTGTATATACCGGTCCCCGTCTGACAATTCCTACAACGAGTTCTTTGATTTTCTTTCAATAAAGATCGACAATATTATTTCCCAGTTTCCATTGGCCGAAGTAATCGTCCTCGGGGATTTTAATGTTCATAATAAGGATTGGCTAGGCTCCACAAAAACTGATACACAAGGCAGAGCAGCAGAAAATTTCGCAATCAGCAACTCGCTCACCAATCTAATTATGGAACCTACCTACTTTCCTAGGGTTCCCACCCATAATTCTAACCCCTTAGATCTCTTTCTTACTTCCACCCCCGAACTCTATCAAGCATCAGTAACTGCTCCCCTTGGTCGCTCTGACCATGGTTTGGTCACCGTATCATACTCCACTCATTTTGAGGCAACTGAAAGCATGCCGCCACGAACCGTCTGGCACTACAATTCGGCCGACTGGGATGGTCTAAGAGATTTCTTTGCCAGCTACCCTTGGAATCCTACCTGCTTTTCTACCCACGACCCTTCAGAAATATGTAAACAAATTACCGAAACAATTCAACTAGGCATCACAAATCACAAACCGTGGTTTTCTAAATCCTGTGACAAAGCCAGACTTTTAAAACTTCAAGCCCACAAAAAGTTTTTTCAAAACCCCAATCCCGAAAATCGACAGACTAGCATCGAAGCCAGAAATCAGTATAATCAGACCATCTCAGAAGGAAAAGACCGTTTTAACAATCGAATAAAAGATAAAGTTCTCTCTTGCTCAAATGGCAGTAAAGCTTTTTGGTCCTTTGCCAAAAATATTAGTCAGAACTTTTGCACAAATTCTTTTCCACCCCTAATCTCTGAAGATGGAATAGTCTCTACCTCCAAAGGAAAAGCCGAACTATTTGCCAAACAATTTGCTGCCAATTCTACGCTTGATCCTCCTATTAATCTTCCTCTTCCAACAGTTGTCCCTGTTTCTCATAAAATGTCCGATATAATTTTTAAAGTCAAACAGATCAAGCGTATTCTTTCTTCTCTTAATACTAAAAATCGTCTGGGCTGGATGGCATACCAGCAATCGTCTTAAAAAATGTGCTCCCGAGCTTGCACCCATCTTAACTCGCCTCTTTCGAATCTCTTACGACACGGGCATTTTCCCGGAGAGTTGGAAAGCTGCACGTGTGCAACCTGTCCCCAAAAAGGATCAAAAGTCTCCTTCTAACTATAGACCTATATCTCTTCTTTCAGTTGTTTGCAAGGTAATGGAAAATTCATTAATTCCCAAATCTTAAAGTATCTGGAAAACATAAATCTTACATGATAGACAATATGGATTCCGTCACAGTAGATCCACAGCTGATCTTCTTTCCTTTGTCTCACACAACTGGAACAAGTCCCTTGAGTTTCTTGGTGAATCCCAGATCGTTGCTCTTGACATATCCAAAGCTTTCGATCAGGTCTGGCATGATGGGCTTCTTAACAAACTTCCTTCTTACGGTCTTCCACCTAAGCTTTGCTCTTGGCTTTCCAGTTTCTTTCTAATCGACGTATATCAGTTAGTGTAGATGGTCATTCCTCCAGCTTCTACCAAATTAATGCTGGGGTGCCCCAGGGCTCAGTGCTGGCACCCACGCTGTTTCTTCTACACATTAACGATCTTCTCTCTTCCACAATCAATCCCATTCATAGTTTTGCTGACGATAGTACCCTCCACTCTAGTATTCAATTTCTTAAGCCACCGTGTAATTCTGATTTTGAAAACAAGCGCAGGTCAATGCAAATATCTCTTTCACAAGACCTCAAACTTATCTTGGATTGGGGCGCCAAAAATCGTGTTCAGTTTAATGCCTCAAAAACACAGTCATGTTCGCTGTCGCGAAAAAGTCTGCGAATGCTCATCCCTTACATATGAACGGCCAAGTTCTGCAGAACAAAGAGTCGTTTAATCTAGTCGGCGTTACTTTTGAGAATAACCTCAACTGGCACAAACACATTTCATCCATAGCTTCGGCAGCTTCAAAAAAGATTGGATTCCTCTTTCGAGCCAGAAAATATTCTCTTCTTCCAATCTGTACACTCTGTATGTATCCCAAATCAGACCCTCTTTGGAATATTGTTCTCATGTCTGGGGAATGGCATCCCCTACAACACTTAGCATTCTGGACTCCATTCAAAAAGAGCTGTTCGTCTTATTAATGATCCAACGCTCACAGAAAGGCTTCCTCTTCTTGCCCATCGTCGAGCTGTAGGGGATTGTCGCTCTTCTATAGGTATTTTCACGGCTTCTGCTCAGAGGAATTGGCCAGTATTATTCCTTCTCTGGCAGCTCCCAACAGAGCAACACGTAGTGCAACTTTTATGCATCCTTTTACAGTTCAGTTAGAGAGCCGAACTTCCCGCTTTCTTCGTTCCTTTATTCCTAGAGTGTCAAGACTATGGAACCTGCTGCCCGCAGAAGTTTTTCCTTCTCCTCCCAATCTCCAAAAATTTAAGTCCCGTGTGAACAAACTCCCTCTCACCACACTGAAGACACCCACGGTACGTTAGTACTTAGGCATCAGCCTTCATGGACTGTCCCAAGATAAAAAAAAATATCTCGATCCGTCAATAGAACGAGGTAAATTAATTTTCAAAAAACTTAGTTATATTACCTAATTCGTTATTTTACACTTGGTAAGTTTTTATCAAAATAAAACTGACTATTACAATCTATAAAGGGGTTTTTTTAAAATCTTTCTATATAATTTCTTACATTTATTATAAATACGTTTTTGAAATTGCAGAAAAGAAAAGCATTACTTAAGATTGCGGTAAGAAGATTCAGGACATATTTTTTTCATTTAAAAATGTCACTTAATTTTCTATTACTGTGTAGGGTAATCGTTCTTTTCTGACCATCCTCCTTTTCATTGAATTCTCTCTGAATATGTTTAGTTTCATTTAGCATGTGTATATTTTATTTACCTTTACGTATTCTTACGAAGTTTGTAAGTGTGAAAGGTACTCTTTAAGTCTAAATAAAAAAACTTTTTTTTAAAAGATTTAAATATTTGATAATATAAAAAATAGGGTATAACACTACGAAAAAAGTCTTAGACCTTTAACATGTCCTCGCTCCCGAATAATAGTAGGACAAATAAATAAGGTCAGTTTCGAGATATCGAGCATTTTAATATTAAAATTAGCGGATTTAAAAAACCTTTAGAATAATAGAAATGAAATTTTTGCATTTTATAAGTGTTTGCGGATGATAACAATGTACTAAAATCTGTTATTCTAAGTGGACAATTTTTTTTTACTTTTACTAAAAGTATAATAACTTGTCTCACTCTTATACCGACAAAACGACAACACAAAATTAATGTCTTTTTTTATTTAAAATGACCGTGTTTTACAGTATTTTAACAAAACCGTAAAGAAAACTTAAAAATAATATTAAATGTTATACTTTTATCAAAAATATATGTTTTTTATTAAAGAAAAAACAATGAACGTCACCGGAAGTATTTTAGACTTGGGGTTATTAAAAAATAAATATTGGCTTTATTACCAATGAATTTGTAAATAAAAATGCTAATTTTCTATAGTTTTGAAAAATAACTATTAATAAACTTTTGTAAATGCTAAATTTTAAAAACATAATTTTTATTGCTCAAAATGCAAATTTTCTATAGTTTTGAAAAATTACTATTAATAAACTTTTGTAAAGGCTTAATTTTTAAAAACATAAATTTTATTGCTCAAAGTTATGATTATCTAGATATTATCGACTAATGGTGTTCAGTTAGTATGTGCATTGATAAAGTAAAGTTTTTTTTCTTGTAGGTTATTTTTGGTTTTTTGTTATAAGCCTGCTGGAGCTGTGGCTACTTATTTAGTTTCTTTCTTATTTCTTTAAAATTATCATTTTAATACCTTTCTTTACAGTATATGACATTTTAGCAACTTAAAAATGAAGATAACTTAAAATGATTTCTTAAAGTCTTTGTATAATTATTGGAGAATTTTTTTTGTCAAGTTTGTTTAAAAGATGTTTAATGTCATCTTTGTATTATTCTAAACTCAAGTTAAAGTTATTATACCAAAACATTTGATCTTTTCCAAGTATATTATTAGAAAAAAGACAAAAAACCTTATCAGTATATCAAAAAAAATACCTTGTCTGTTAATCGGTAATAAATAAAGAAAGTTTACTTGTTAACAAAGTTTAAATAGAAAAATTTTTGTTTTTGGTTGTGGCATAATTAAACAAATTTGATTATACTGGAGAAACATTTATGGACTTATGTGTATTTTAAAAAGGCAAAGTGTTGAACTGTAATTTTAAAGGGCACTATTTGAACTTCATATGCTTGATGTATTTTTTTCTAGTTACACAACCAAATAGACCTATAAAGAACCATAAATACAGTTAAGTTTCACATCGTTAATTTTGTAATACATTTGTCTTACACAATGGGCAATTCTGTTATAAATAATGAAATGTTGTAAATTTATATGGAACTTTTGGTAGTAGTATAATAATTTGTGTTTGATACTTACAATAAAGGTCAATAGAATAATTATTGCTAGAATACATGTGATGTCTATAAATAAAAAAAATGTTTTTTTGTTCTTAAAATTATGTCAGATATAGATAAACGGAAGTTTTTGCTATTAGGTGTGGCAACAGTTAGCTAGTTTTTTTTACTTTATGAAATAATTCTCAATGACATTACCGACTCTGAAAAAAGTTCTGCGTCGATTCTTGCGCAATTTCTAGAAAATATGAACATGTGTAATATTTTTATTGCAAAAATTTTAGTAAGAGTTATTATTGAATGTGTAATACACAAAATAATTATTTTAAAAATTTTTGGCACAATTATGGCAATAATGTTCGTATGTGTAAAACGGTTCTAAGGGAATCAACAAGCGGCTTTACGATTGGATCAGTTGATTTGCAGGTTATCAAAAGGTACAAATACCCTAAACTTCGCGTTGGACAGGTGAGTTTGTATTACCTATCTGAGATTACATTTATTTAAATTCGTTTTTTTTCTTTAACATATTTAATATACCTACAATTTAAAAGAAAATACAGTTAGAACTTTAAAAAAATAATATTTTAGTTTGTTTCAGATGAGACCCTTGCTTACAAAGTGGTAGAAACATGTAATTTACTACAAAATATTTATCTTTCTTCCAACTATGACTACAAAAGTAATAGTTAATTATTATTGAGGTATGTCAAAATATTGACTAAAGTATTTAATATGTTTAGTATGAACGGTTAGTTACTATTGGAATTCTTTAATGCCAATTGATTAATGAATTAGGCACCAATGAAAAGAACTACCTTATCCCATTAATGCGTTGATTTCCCTTAATATGTTTGTTACTAAATATACTGATTTAATTAAAGTAGGTAGGTGGTCAAAATATTGGAAGGTTTATTTCGACAGTTTTAATTATAGACTCAAGCTTTTATATATTTTGGTGAGGCAACAAAAAGTTGTTGTTCCTTGTAGTTGTAGATTTCGAAAAGAAGTTTTTCACAAATTTTTAATGTATTTTTATATAAAGTAGTTAAACAGCTTGTAAGTATTATAACAATATAATCAATAAATAAAAATATTATGTATAACATTTTGCTACCACATGGGATATTAAAAAGGATAAAATTGCATTTTTATCATGTTGAAAACACAATTAAAAAAATTAAGATTGACACTTCTTCTAAAATTATATTTAGTTTTTATCATTGAACGAATTTCGTAAACTAAAGTTAATATCATGCCAAAATCTTAATTTGTTTCTTAAACAGAAAGAGCACTAATTAAGTCAATTTAAATCCTGTCATTTTTAAGTGGCTTTAAAATTGTAATACACAAGGAAGGTTAAAATCCTTTCGATACTAAATATCGTGTTTTTTTTTACTAAAATGCGAATATTCTATAAGGTGTAGAGGCAGTTTAGAGGTAATACTAACAACTAATGTAAAACTGTGGACTTATGTTTCGTTATTATATTATTTATTTGTTTTTTAACTCCGGTTTTTATTAATACATATTGTCATATTTTATTATTTCCTAATTGAATGAATCATTACACTCTACACTTTAGAACAATGTCTTAAATATTACTTAATACATTCTAACACAGTTATAATAAGAAAACCATGTTTGTGATATCAATCTGTTAATGAATCAAAATTATAAAAATATCAACAAATTATAAAGGAAGTAACATCACAACTTGTGCGATGAAAATTTGGCACCCTACATCACTTTACAATGTAGCAAAAATGGCAAAGAACTTTTTTGACACTTCCTTAGAACTTTTAATTTCAACCTATAATAGACAGACGAAATAATCAATCATTTAATAAAAAAAACTAGCTTTTTTAACAAAATTATTTTAATTAACCTATTTTGCGCTTATTCTAAACAATTAATCTACATTCTATGATAAGGATAATATAACAGAAATATTTTTCAATATACCTTGCTTCTAATAAGGACAGCCTATTTATTCACTGTTTTGATACATACCTTTAAAACTATGATACCTGAAAATTTTTAGTACTTTATAGAATAGCTAATATGTCGATTAATAAATCGATTTATTAGCTATTTAATAAAGTATCTATTGACTAGGATAATGAGGGATAAATATTAGGCTTTTTTCTAAAATATAGATATCTATTTAATATTTTTTTTTATATATTCTGAAAAGTTAATCTAACATTGCCATATTTTTTTTAGTAAGTAAATTTTTCTAAATTTATTTTATTTTTTAAATTTTATTAAATATAATCACTTTATGTCTACAGAAATTCATCGTAGTTTAATTTCATAAATAATTAAACAGCATTTTTACATGTTTTTTTCTGTTACCTCTTTATATTTTAAAAATATGACATAAATAATATTTCTTTACTGAATAAAACATTCTGAGTAAATGAACATTGGATTCAAAAATAAATATAAGTCCTTACTCTTTAAAGGGCTGTCAGAAACAAACATATTTGCGATTAAAAGCAAAGCTACAAAAAGTTAAAATAAAAAATGCACAGTTTTAATTTTTTACGCATGTGTCCAGAAGGTTTTTAAAATTTTTAAATAAACTAATCACTAAAATGCTAAAATTTGTCCTAATTTGAACTTCGCCGTACTCTTTAAGTTTTACAAGATCTCGAATCGACTTTGAGGTTTCGCCCTGTGTATTAATAACTAGTAGGTATATAAATAAAATAACTAAATTCTAAATGCACTGTTTAAAACTCAGTGGGTTCCACAGATGTTTCGAGCTCATCACCTTGTATAAACATTTGGGGAAATTTATTTTATGAATAACTATTTTTTTACTAATTTCAAAATATTTCTTTTATTGTAAATATGTATTTATTATATTTTTTTATTAAAGCTACAAAGATTATAGATATTTAAACGGTGTTATTATTTATTAATAAATTACAAATATAGCTAATTAATTTGAGTAAAATACATCGAAGTTATGAGCGTTTTAAAGATTATAACGATACTACAGATAACAGATGTGGCCTATTGTGTTCGATTCGACGAATATTTAATGTCAAAAACAAAGAGTTTTTGGGGTGGAAACCCACCATATGATGACATTGGCGCTGGCAGGATATCCCTGCATGGGCCATCGAGTGTAGTGGGGGTTTTAAACGGAGGGTCCCGTAATAGCGACAGCCTTTGTGAGCCCGCTATTCCAAAACGCACCAGTACAGGCACGGGACAATCCGCCGCTCTATCGTTCCTGTGTCAGATCCGTGATTCTTGCTATAATTTTGCGCTTCTCAATTTATGAACATTTTAAAATATTTTTATTATAATTTTGTTTATATTAAAGCCGTATTTTTTCTGCAAGACACTTTCATTAAAATACCTAAACTTTATAAAGTTTCAAACTAAGCAAAAGTTTTACGCAACAGGTGTTTATTTATTTCGGTCGGTCTATCGATTAAAGAATATTTTTGTTTCGATTAACTTCACAATATGGCTTGTCCGTCATTAAATATAAACTCTTTAAATGTAACCGATGATGAGAGTAGCAAGGAAGAAAATATAAATAACAAAAAAATAAAAAGACCCGCTAAACGCAAGTTACAATTAAAGGCATCCAAAAGTGAGCAAAATAATAACGTAAAAAGAATACGACAAAATGAAGATATAAAAGATGAAATGATGTTAGCTTACCAACCATGGGTGATTCAGACATATGGAGATTTAGCAAAAACCAAAACCATAACTATAAAAAAGTACGGAAGAATCTTGAGAACTTTACGCGGAGAAGAAATATCAAGTGCGGATAATAGCAAATTTCGTTTTTGGGTTAAAGCCAAGGGATTTTGTATTGGAAAGCCACCCGGATACGAAGTGAAGCCTGCCGATACAATTGTTGGACGATACAGTGTTTGTGACTCTGATGAAGGAATTCCCGCAGTTGGTGAGCAGTTGAGAGGATCAGATAAAGATCCACCTCTTTATGTCCCCAATGTCAACGTAAAGGTAAAAACTGATAAGTTAAAGTTTGTTTTTAAATTATTGTATTTACTGCTAACAACAAAAGGGATTGAAAAGAGTTTTCATACATTTTTCTGGCGTTTTCTACATTAATACAAAGCATTTTCTATGTTCGGTGTTCGGTTTTTTGTGTATAGATAAAAATAAAAACAATAAACATTGAAAACAAAATAAAACCTTTAATGTGTTATTGTCTCATATCAGTTTATTTTCCTTGTCCTTGTCTTTCTTAAAATGCCTTGTAAAACAACCGCTTTTCGTAGATTTATTAACCTTCTTACATATTAAATGCCGCATGAAATAGCTCACCGGCGCCGGCGGGGGAATACGATGCAGGTTTAGGCGGACGGAACGGTCAGGGCGAAAATGATTCCTGCCACGTAAAACATCGGTTAGGAATATATCGCGCGAATTCGAGCTACTTAAACTGGGTATCAGGCAATTGGCAATAGGAAATTAAATTTGTGATTTTTTAACTTTGTTGTATTAATTGATTTAATACAAAATATTTGATTTATTGGTTATTCACATTTTGTTTTGTGGGGGCTATGCCCTTATGGACCAGCCGCAACTTTTGCAATATGTTCTTTAGTCAAAATGATACGTTTTGTCATAAACTCTTATACAAGGAAATCTTTAAGATAAAGACTTCTTAAAATTATCAAGAAAAAAAATTAATACAAGAAGGTAATGCAATAAAATTTTGTGTTAAACTGTTTTTATAGTTTGTTTGATTTTTTCCGTAAAATGTTTCTTGTTGATTTTTTTTTATTTGAAATTGGCATTATTTTTCTTGCCGCAGCCAGACTTATATATTTATTAATAAATCAAAAAATTAATTTGAACATACATTTATTTTAGATTTAAGAATTTTACAAAAGAAAGTTGTTTACAAACTTCAGTAAGTTGGTAAACTGTTTTATCACAACAAACTGAAGCAACAAATTTCAAACTGTAAAAATTTTGAATTAAATTGCCGGCCAGAAAAATTACAGCTAGAAAAAGTTTAGGCAAGAAATTTTTCAAAGTGTAAAAATACCTTTAAAATAGTTTCTGTAATGACATATTAAAATAACGTAAAACGACCCTGCTACCCAGTAAAGTATGGAGAAGCTTTCCCTATACATTTTTACATTAATTTAGAAGTGCTCCGCGCCCTACACACAAAGCAAATTCTACACCTTTAAATCATATTTTAATTTTAAAATCCATATTCACAGAGAAACAACAAAAACAAAAATAAAATTAGAACAAAAATAGTATGTCTACATTATTTAGAGTTATTGTCTTTTGTTTATTTTTGTTGAATGTGACTAAAAAATTCAATTTAAGTTATGATTTTGTTAAAATAATTTTGAGACTTAAATATATCGGAGGTGTAGAATTTTACCCACACATTTATACTCAGAGAATTTCGGTCCTTCTATCAGCTATTCTACGTAAAAAAATTAAAGCTTCTCTGGGCTTTCCGAATTATTTATTTATTTTCTGAAGACCATAAGAAAAAATCCATCAGTTAAAAAGGTTACAATTTTATATTCTTGCACCTAGCTTTAACGAATTTACATAGAAAATGATGAATGTCACAAAAAAAACCTTATTTTTTAAACTAATTTAATTTGGTTAAATAATTACTTAAACTGCAATAATGATTAAAAATACAAATACAAATAAGGACAATAAAAATTTTACCTACGCATTTATACTCAGTGGATATAAGACTTTTGGTCCTTCTACAAGGTACTATTCTATGTAAAACATTGTTTTAAGCCTTGCTGGGTTTCGGAATTATTTATTTACTTTCTCAAGACCATAAAAAAATGCAAGAATTAAATAAGTTACAATTTTATTGTCTAGTACTTAGCTTTCATTATTAAAAAAAAAGAAATAATGACATTAATTTTTTTAAACAATTTAACTTAGTTACATAATTACTTACACATAATAAAATTACAAAGATGATTAATTATACAAATTAAAAGGAAAATAATGAAAGTCCAAGATTTTAGTGTTATTGAAATTAATTTTGGTGTTTAAATAAGAACTAACAACAGTGCATTTAGTAATGGTAAATTAGAGGTATAAGATATGTATGGTTAATTATGCAAATAATTTAAATTAGTGTAAAAAATAAAAAACAAATAATATTATTTTTATTTCAAATCAAACATCTTATAATTTGGTCTTGAAATAAATAGAAGTTTTTAAGAAAGAAACTGATTTGTCATAAATACATCCTCTAAAATTAACTGGCGCGTGTAAGGAAAAAGTGGAATAAGTCAAAAAATTTAAAAAATGAGTTAATGTAGGTTAATCAATAATTAAAATAATTTAAATTTTACGATAGACGCGCCAATTAAAAAATATTTAAAAAGATATGAGGCTATTATTAAAAACTATATTTATTTGGTTAGTTTTGCTCTAGAAAGATTTATAATAAAGATATTAAAATAATACTTAAATAGCTGCCAATATACCGGGTTTTACCATTATACATTTTCCTTCAGTTCGGTCAACGATATCCAGGTACCGAAACATGCAAGTATTGCATTTTTTGGCTCCTTTTAGATAATGCAGTAGTTCCATTACAAACGTTACACAAATAACTTTTTTGTACTATCTTCATTAACTACTGGGTAATATCATCTTGATCGGACAGTTTATTTTTAAATCCAAAATTCAAAGGAAAATGTTGTTAGCTTATTTTAACATCATAAAAATCAACATGTTGACACATGTCATTCTTGTTTCAGAATCTCCTACATATTTAAAAATTTTCGTTCTCTTAAAAGATACGGAGGAAATTTTAAAAAATGTCCATTTCAGAATGACCCTATATTTTCTAGATACAGAAAAATGTTTTATACAACAGTTTTTTTATGATGATTGTAATAAATAAAATAATCTGCCGTTTTTTAGAATAAGTATATGGAGTTAGGTAAAAAAGTTACAGGGAATAAACCTTATTTTCTAAATGAAATGTTTATTTTAATCTAATTATCTAATAGATAGCATATTAAATTCTAATTTTTAATACGTTAAACCACAGTAGGCTATGAAACAAAAGATCATATCCTAGAAACAAAACTATGTTGACATTCTAGCTGAAAAGACATTACATAATATATTTTTACATACAAATAGTAAAAAAAATAGTTAGCACAAGAGAGTAAATTAAAAAAAAACTATGAAAACTTTGATACGAAATAAAAGATTCAGTTTAAGGGAAAAATATCCGCAATCATGGCAAATGTTAGAAAGCCCCGTTGTTTTCAATGCACTGACATCTTTTTCGAACGGGTTTTAAGTGATTTCTGATGTTTAATGGTTTTATTTCAAAAGCCTCATCAATTCTTTGATCAAGTTGTTGTCGAGTTACGATAACTTATTTATAAATTTTATTATCCACCACATCTCAAAGAATAAAATGTAGTGTTAAATCCGGAGATCGAGGTGCTACCTTATAGGTCCATGTGTTTCTATCCAACGGTTTCTAAAGTGATTATTTAAATACTATCTTATTCAAAAAGGGTTAAGGGCAAAGGCAACAATTTACATTTACTTCTAATTGACTTTGTTGATGAACAGGTCGTAGCATGTGGGAATTTGTAAAGCTCCAATATGTAAAAATTAAATTGACCTTAAATGTTAATAACAACAAAATGTCAACATAGTTTCGTTTCTAGGATATTAGCTTTTGTTTTATAACCTACTATGGTTTCAAGTATCTAATAAAGTTTAAATAAATCGCATAGAAAACCACTATCATTAATAGTGTGATATTTTTGAAAAAGAATTTAATATGATGGTCCGATAACTTTTTTACCTGACCTCGTATACTTATTCTAAAAACGGCGGATTAATAAACAAATAATTTACAGAAACTTGTTTTTGAAACATTTTTCTGTAGGGGACACCCTGTATATACTTAAAAACATTAAATTTTTCAGGCAACTTACATGATAATAGAAATATTTTATGGATGTTTTTAATTAATCTTTCTTAAAGTTTTATTTACTAAAAGCACTAAATATGAATTGAAACGGTTTTTTATTGTTAGTAATTAATTATTTGTCTAACATTAACTAGGGCACGACTGCGTTATCTTGTGGTACCTAAACAATGGCAACAGCATATGGGGGTGGGGGTTTTGGATTAAATATTTAAAGACTTTTATCCACGATACCTAAAACTTAGGCTTTTTACAAGCCTCTGTGGCTTGTCCTAAAATAAAATTAATAAAAAAAGCTTGGTAAATAAGCGGGTAAGGACTGAATATATACATAATAGCTTTTTTCCATTTTCATCATTTTAATTACCTTCATTCTATTCATATTCGTTAATAAACATAGATATACCACAGGCCGGTGAATAATATTAATAAAGAAAAATATTAATTTTTTTAATATACGTGATCAACGGGCTCATTAACTATACGTTTTTTCGGTATCTAAAATTGGAAAAAAGGGATATATTATCTCGGAGCGCTGTGAAAATACTTTACACATCAATAAGGTTTCCGATGTCGGCGTCGGTTATTTAAAGTGTCGGCCACAGAAAGCGCAAATCCCTACAAACGAGGATACGCTTTGGCATACCGTCTAGGCATGATCCCGTAATTTCGTGAATGAGCGGAATGGGAAGGTCGATGACAAGCACGAAACGCAGGAGGCGCCGATTTGTTACGACACAAAGCGGCACCCTAGTCCTTTAAAAGCCTCTAGCCCCATCGATGACATCACTGGCCTTTTAAGCAGGGGTGGTAGAATTATACGACGAACCTAACTACTCCCACAAGTTGTCAAGGAAATATACACAATAATTTTGTGAGGTGATTTTAATTTCATATTAACGTCGGTAAAAAACCTTTTACTGTCTATCTCTAAAATACAATAGTTTAGTTTTTAAAATTACTGGGGCTGGTTTAATAAATGGCTGTATTTTCTTTTTCTTTTACTGAAAATTACTTTTATTTTATTTAAAAATTTGACTAAATTTAACAAATTCGGGAAAGCTCTTGTTAATATTATCACTGCTTCAGTATTCTTTTATACTCATGCTTGTCTTTGCAAAACGCTACACTTAATGAAAGTTGAAATGTGGTAATTTTATCCCCTTAACCATTAAAATATACTTGTTTTTGTTAAACAAAATTCTTGGATATGTCTTGTTTTACATATTTATATTAAAATGTTTAATTTTTAATTGGCAATAGAATTCTTAGACATTGTTTGTAGGATATTTAAATAAAACATAAGTAAAAATAAAACGTTCTAAAAGTTACCAAAAATGAGCACTCTTAAAAAAAATCGCCGCCATTCTGGAAGAAAAGAAAAAATGATTGACAAATCGTGAAAAATTTACTAGAGTAAAATTTGTGTATTTTTATTTGATTCTTGCATTGTATTTAATTATTGTGCAATGCAGCAAACTCCAATAGAGCCTATGGATATGTTCCTTTGGTACGGAGAAACTGGGGTCAAAATACTTTACGATCAAGCTTGGTACACTTAGCGAGATATCCAGAAAGTAACACTCCAAGTAAAAGAACTTTTTTAAGGGTTTTTTCAAAATATGGAGCAAATTTGTGGTAAATCTTAATCGATCCGATTTTTTTTTAGTGGATACAACAATTGTCTATACTTATTATTGAAGAGGCGCAGCGAACGTTTTTGTGTAAGTTTTAAAGAATAGGCAGCAAACAATATATAGATGTTTGGAAGCAAACGGGGGACATTTCGAGTATATCCTCTACTAAAATGTATCAGCCCTTAAGTTGTTTTTTTCTTCAATTATTATTGTTTTAATGAACTTTTGTAAATGTAAATTATTTTATTTTTAAAATAATTTAATTCTAATAATTAAAAAAAAAATATATATATATATGTATGTATATATTTATGTCATTAAAAGGAAAAAATCCCCTACTGTCTCGAAGTAAGAACAACAAAGAGAAAAAGCGTCAAGTTATTGAACAATTAAGTTGTTTTTTTCTATCAATTATAATTATTTTTAATACAAATCATATATCAATTAAGTTCGTAGGAAAATTTTGTTTTAAATGAATTTGTAAATAAATTCTTTTATTTTAAAATAATTTAATTCTAAAATTAAAAAAAATAATATAGTATATATATATATATAATATTATATTATATATATTATATATATATATAATATATATATAATATATATATATTATATATATATGTATATATAAATATATGATATATATATATATATATATATGTATATATTTATGTCATTAAAAGTAAAAAATCCCCTACTGTCTCTGAAGTAAGAACAACAAAGAGAAAAACGTCAATTATTGAACAAAGTCATTGTTCATGTTAGTTTAAATCTCACCTTTGATGCCCTACTGAAATCACATTTAGAAATATCCAGTACGAGGCGAGTGGAGTTATGTTATGTTATAATAACATATCTACTACTCATCCGGTAATCTTATGCCAACTTTGCTTAATAGATTATTATAGAGATAAAGGTATATATTAATATCTATACATAACAATAATTATATTAATAATTATTTATTATATATGTTGTATATATATATATATATATAAATATAGTCGAAACGCGGTATCAGATTTTTGTTTTATATATTTGTGAAAAGTGTGAAATATTTTTATCAAAAATGTTAACTGTTATATTCGTTATAGTTACCTTAACATTGTACACTGAACTTGAAAGTAACATTTTTGTCAAAACAATTATTATTCTTATAAAATATTAGCAAAGATTTATACCTAATCTTGGCTATTAGTAGAAACAAGAAGGTAATATTGGATGGCGATCTAATAGTGACGAAACGGTATTTTAAAACGATAATGTGTCTCGTATTACCTCTCAGTTCAGGTTGACATGCTACCCCTTTATAGACAGTTCACTCGTGTGTTATATTATCTGTAGCGTATATTATGTAAGGCAAAGTGTAGGCTGAAGCGCTTGCCACAGCCAGTTTGGGTGGACATATCCTAATTCGTCTAGTACATGCGATGTAATACTAAGTTTATTTTTCTAAATCATGTTTAAATTTTTTGATATTTACTTTTTTTATGGTGAAACGGAGCTTACGAGTAAAAATTAAGTTCATTCTTTACTATTCTGCCAATTTTATTTTTCTATTATAAAAGTGTTTAATGCCCTATTTAATTTTTTTTTAAACGGTGCTACTTGTTGCACTCTTATATTCATTTTTTGGAAGGTAAAGGAATATAATGTTTTGCAAGAAAGTAATATATTATATGTCACATTCAATTAAAAATCTGACCACAGGGGTATTACGTATTTTTAACAAATTAATATCAAAGAAAAAAACTTATGCTGCATTTGTTTGTCTACATTGTACAAAAAATGGATGTTTGGACATAATCTGAAATACAGATTATTATTCACTAACGTTTTTTCGGGTTTCAACAAGAAAAATTTTAGTTTGACCGGACACAACTAATACTGTTAAATTTTAAATGGGACCACCGGTATATTTTCTTCTTATTGCGATAGAGTATAACATTCTGAATAATATAAAGAGCTAATAAACCGTTTTGTCATTGTTTCTTTGGCGGTTGGGCCATTTGGTCCTTGGTGTAATGAAGCAAAAATACTAATTTTAAACATTTGTCATTTTACTAAATAAAAAATGCTAGAAGCTTTATCACTCCAAGGATTAGCCTCGCAATACAACCAGAAAATGCTGTTTCAGTGTAAAGGTAGGATTATGCAGTAAAATTAAGTTAAGTTAGGTTAACAAAAATTAAGTTAATTTAAATTAAAACATTTGTGTGAAAACATGCAAATCAATTTAAAAATAATAAAAAAATTAAAGCAAATCACTGTTAATAGGGTTTTTGTGATTTCTATTTCATCGGTGCACTCTCTGGCACCTGTCCGGTAATTTGTTAACTTCCTAAACAACTATTTGTATAAAAAATATATAATTTTGTTTTATTTTTTATAATACATGGAAAAGACGAGTTTCCGTTAGCCTATTTTATGATTTATTGTGTGGAAGTTTAATTATTTTAAAAGGAAACGTTTAATTCATTTTATTTTAAGGTTAAAAATTAAAATAAGTTAAGAAAGATAAAAGTTGGTTAGCTTCTTAACTTACCTTAACTTAATTTTTAATTTATGTGTATAATTAAAACCATTTGATTACATAATGTGTATCTCTTCTTGTGTTACTTTAACTTATTTTAACTTAATTTAGTTTTTCTGCATAATCCTAACTTAAGTCTATTTTTAATATTTAATACTTTAGTATTTTTTAAAATAAAATTTATTCTGAATACAATGACGCCTTATAGGTAAGTGTTTGAGTCTTCTATGTTAAAATTTCTAGTTTTTTAAATTTCAATCTTACCAGAACTACCAGAAATAAACTGTTAGAACTTCATATTCTATCGAAATAATTATATTTTTAATTTAAAACTGCCAATCTTTTAGGTATATATTTATATATATATATATATATATATATATATATATATATATATATATATATATATATATATATATATATATATATATATATATATATATATATATATATATATATATATATATATATATATATATATATATATATATATATATATATATATATATATATATATATATATATATATATATATATATATAAGGTGTAAAAAGTATGATGCTACGATTTTGCGAAAGGCGATAGGAATGGGCGATAGTGGAGCTTAAAACAAGTCGGAAAGGCGAAAAACATAATATGGGTCAAAAGTTAACTATTTTCGAAATATGGTCTTTCAAAGTTTACAAAAATTGGCAACACGTTATTTAACTCCCCACTATTAAAGTAGTGACGTCTGCCCAACCTAACTTTAGAGTTCAAATAATAGTATAGTGAATGAGGGGTTTGCCCAAGAAATTATAATGTACTGGTCCAATCGACCTGAAATTTGGACAATAAGTAGAAAATAGCCTAAAAGACAAAGTTTATATATTGCCGTGGAATGATTTTAGCAAGGGGGTAAAAGTCACCCCTTCTGGGGGTAAAAATTTTTCATTAAAAATAAATCGATAAAGGGTAAATTTTAAGCAAAAAGTTCATTATGGACAATTTACGATAAATCAATATTTTCGTCATTAAAAATGTTTTTTTTTAATTAAAAAAGCCACGTTTTTCAATAGTTTTTCTCGAATAACTCTACAAGAAATGTTTAAAAGAAAATGGAGCTTATAAAAAAAGAAAATAATATAATTTTTTAATCCATATATGTGCAATAGGTATACTAAGATAACGCTGGTTGGACATAATTTTTTATCTAGTGGACATTAAGTAAAATGCATTTAAGGTTAAATAAATAAAAAAATTCAGTTTTACAGAAAACTATGCTGAACATTTTTTGAAGTACCATGAAAACGCCCGTTTTATCGAAGCGAGTCGAACGTTTTGTCTTAAAACAGCACTTTTTTATTTTGATTGAAGAATAAGATTTCTTGGTTGCACACATCTCATCTTTAAAACTCTTAGACACTACAGTTGTAAATTTATAACATATTCGCATTTTTCCCGATTTTAAAACATTCAAAAATGTCGCGGCCGTATTTACAACTGACTACACAAGGCTTCTAGCTAGGTTGCTCTGTTGCCAATTGTTTTTACATTTTTAACTGGGGGAAAAATTATTATTAATATCTAATATTTATTTATTTTTTAAAATTTGTAGATTGAAACATTTGAAACTTAGTTTATTTTATTAGCAAATGAATCTACTGATAAGCGATTAAGACAAAAGTTTCAGATTTTTAGAAATAATTGCTTTCAAAGTTCAAACTTTGACATCGTTTAGACAAAAATCTGTCAAGTTTTGACACATATGCTGTATGGGCTCTTCGACTTGTTTTGAGCTCCACTACCGCCCATTTAAATTATGAGCATCGTACTTCCCTTTTTGCTGCCCTACTAACAACGAAAAAAGTAATGCTAAAAGCATTACTTTTTAACCTATCACATTAATATTTTAATGGGTATGCAAGCCATAAGAAAAAAAAATAAGATATCGAAATTAAAGCAAAAATATGTATATGGATAAATTTGTATATACCCGTTTAAGCTACTGATAGACATGAATAGGGGGTCGGGATCGATGGACATGCGACAATCCGTGAATGGGACGGGACGATGGCTGAGGGAATAGAGAATTTCTACTGGATGTACTCGGTTGAATTTAGGGCACGCGTTGCAAATTATGTTCATACGTTTAAAATCAATACATTCTATTCTAACTTATTAGTTGCCATATGACACTAGTTAATTAAAAAAAGTTTTGTGCCACAATTTGTTTACTCTACTGGTTTTTCAGATTTATTTGAGGATATTCATTCTGACTATATTGTTTTTGTTTAAGTTTGTTTTGCTAAATATTCTGAAACAAAGGACAGTTTTTCGCTTTTTTAAATTTTTTTATGTTTATGACAGAAAGGCTTGTATGAAGTATTAGATACAATGGGTGCCAGGTTTTTAGATGTTTAACCCATTTTTCTCCAGTTCCCCCAACGATGTCCAAGCTATAACATTTCATTGGTTAATAAAATTTGTCATTTTTCGGCATTTCAGGGTCATCTTCAAGTTGATGTTAAAGCCAATAAGAATTTTTACAAGTTTAAACTCTGTTTTTATTAAAAAGTTCGAATAAAAAATATTTATAGATACATAAAACTGCTTATTACTAAATAAAACCTAGATAATTCTTTTAACAGGTGTCCAAAATTATTTATTTCTTTTCTAAGGCAGGTATCATTCCATGTCTCCATGGTTACCTATCCACTGGATGAAGATTTAAGTTACTCAATAATGGGCAACAATTTTTACACTATTGCCCCATCATGCTGTAGTAATAGGGTGTGGCTTAAAAGAACGTTAGTAAATTCGCCCAGTTAAAGTTTCCCAATAGAATCTTGATGCTTGAACGTACTGTGATATAAATGGCACGCTTAGTAGACAAAATTTACCGATTAGAATCTTTGTAAAACGCTTATATTAATAGATATATTCTGTTGAAAGTTCGATGACAGAATTCCAGTTTGATAGAAGCTTTATAAATTTGGCCAACATCTTATTGTCAAGCATGAAATAAATTGCGCAACAGAACTAATTAAAACAGTTTATTAAGCTTAAAATTTGGCAACGCGAAAGCAAAAATACGATTTAGCGGCATGGAAAATAACCCAACATGGTAAAACATATACGACTTAAAAGCACGTCAGAAAGTTCGTAATCTTATTTGATATTAGGCTAAATTTAATCTACGTAAACTGGTATAAGAAAACCAAAGTAAACACAAAGGAAGCACTTGCCAATATTTTATTTAATTAAAAAAATAACATACATATTAATTAAGTTTTTTAACATTATATGCGAACCGTATGCATAAATTTTAAAATGTAATGTATTTTAATATCAAAATTTATTGCCACCCTGAATAAAGAAGTTATTGGTTTCTAGATAAAACATTTAGAATAAACATATAAAGAACAAGCAACAAAAAAACTTTTAATGTATTTTCCAAATCTGGCATCTTGTCCATAATTTTTCATTACTTTTAACTAAAAATACTAAAAATTAACCTTAAAAGTCCAACAAAAATACTATTGATTTACGAACAATTTAAAGTACAATTACATTCCAGAAACCATTAGAGAAGCGATTTAAAATCTTGTTTTTTTCTATGTATTTAAGCTAAACAATAATTAATCTACTTAAAATCGAGAAATTTTTCCGAAGTAAAAATTATTATTAATTATTTGAATCTTTTTTTTTATTACTAATTTGTGATAATTTCTGTCAAAGTCAGTGTTGGATTTTTAAAATTAAACTGAGACTTAGTTAATGCGTAGTGTAAGGCGGTGGATGCGTTTTGGTATATTTATATCTGTTTATTCTGTTCTCTATATATTGTGTTGTCATACCAATATACAGGATGATTCACGTTGAGTGTCCTATTAAAAGTTCTGAAAAACGAACTTTTTGAAATTTGGCACACGGTCATAACAGGTTACATTTTAAAAATGTTTTGGCAAGTGCAGCGTTGCCAAATCTAACAGAAATCAATGGCAACATTGTAATTTTAAATAGAACACCCTACTTTTTATTGCATATTCGGATTCTGCACAAAATTTTAAGTAATTTTTGCTAACATTTTCCTATACCTATATCTTACCGTTTTTGAAAAAATAATTAATTACTATTTTTTAAAAAAACATCACCATATCAAAAAGGTTTAATATTTACGTGCCTAACCGAACTAGATACTAGAAATTTTTTTTTGGGGTTAGACAATGCATGTATTAAAAAGATCTACATGCTATTATACCAATATATCTTACAGGGTGTCCCAAGAAAATGCAACTTTAGCGATATTAAATAATGATTAAAACTCATTTTTTTTAAATACAACATACTGTATTTTATTCCATATTCGAATAGACCAATAATTTACCTACAAAATATCCATACATGTTTCTATATTCATCTGCCATCTATATTAAATACAAGCGAATTTTAATTTTTCCCCTGTTTTTAAATACCATCCACAATAAACCACCACACCGGCTTAATTTATGATTAACTTAGGTAGGCCATGGAAGTTTTTATTTTAAATTGTCCTGACAACTATTTGACATATAAGTTAAAAATGTTATATTTTGTTTAATTAATAAGGCTTAAATGCTTAAAAAAATAAAATTAGATGGGTATAGAAACATGTATGGACATTTTGTAGGTAAATTATTGGTCTATTTAAGAATGGGATAAAATACAGTATGTTGAGTACATGTAAATTGAGTTTTAATCATTATTTATTATCGATAAAAATGCATTTTTTTGGTACACCATGTAAGATATATTGCTATAATAGCATGTAAATCTTTTAAATAAATGCATTGTCTAACCCCAAAAAAAAATCTAGTATCCAGCTCGGTTAGGCACGTAAATATGAAATCTTTTTGGCATGGTGATGTTTCTTAAAAAAAATAGTAATTCATTATTTTCTCAAAAACGGTAAGATTTAGGTATAGGAAGATATTAACAAAAATTACCTAGAATTTTGTGTAGAATTCGAATATCCGAGAAAACGTAGGGTGTTCTGTTGAAAATTACAATGTTGCCATTGGTTTCGGTTGGATCTGGCAACGCTGCACTTGCCAAAATATTTTTAAAATGTAGCTTATCACCTGTTATGACCGTGTGCCAAATTTCAAAAAGTTCATTGATTGGGTTCTTCAGATCTTTGAATAGGACACTCAACGTGAATCACCCTGTATACTAAGTGACATAGAAAATGCAACACCGAGTAGGAGTGCTGTAATTTTAAGCATACTTTCACAATTTTCAGATCTACTGATAAAGAGAAAGTGATTTAAATTTGAACTTTAAGTTTCGCAAAATATCTGAGATATACCTTCTTAATGTTGATAATGTGTCGAAGCTCCTGCTGTTTGCTCCACATTTGTTAAGTCGTCGCGGCATTGATTGGATTAGGCGTCTGGATTGATGGCTTCTTATTGTTAGTGTATTGTATCCCAAACCATCTCAATTTGGTTTCGTAGAGCCTCCAATGTTTGTGGAGAATTCGGTGAATTTTGCAACCTTCTTTTCATCATATACCATACATATTCGATGGGGGAAAGGTCTGGATATCGAGAAGGTCACTGAAGCAGATTTACATCGGATGCTTCTAAAAACTCTAAACTAACACGTGCGACATGTGGTCATGCATTGTGATGCAGAAAATGTGGATCTTGCAATGTTTCCTAAAAGGGAAGCAGATGTGATTGTTAAACTTCGTAGATATAGCTCTGGCCAGTCATGCTACCTCGAATAAAAACTGCTCGTGACCTGCTGTCATAAGTAATGACACCCCATACCATAACACCCACAGTGCGACGAATATGCCTTTCGATACTCGATGGCTACTTTCATTATAATCCATTGAGATAAGCTATAAAAATATGGCACTGTTGGCAATCTTTTGACTGAAAAATCCTGAATTACCACGCAGCCTTAATAATAGAGAATGGTTCCATTAGTTGTTAGGAATAGGCAAATTGTCATTTAATTGAATAATTAATGTCATCATATATTACATGTAATTGAATCTCCTGCAAAATTTATGGACGCCTAGTTGTTTGGACAATTATTTATAACTTTTGCCTGCATGAATTATTATCAGGTCTTTATTACAGGACCAATGATCTTAAAATGTTTTTTTTTTAATAATAAAATGCATTAAACAACTGCTTTTTTTCAGACGTATTTTAGTTTTCTTGCATTGGGGGTATTTACGGGGTATTGCATAAAGATGACTTATAATTTTAATACTTTAGTTAATTCATAATTACAAAAATAGTTTTTTTATTTTTCGTTTTCCATCAATCTATCGGTCTGTCTAGAAAAATATTAAGGATTGGTTTTTTTCTAGATTCAAAATCACTTATTTGTATATACGTGTTAGCACTTACATAGCCTATCCATGACAAATAAGATATTACTGTGTTCCATATTACACAGGAATCTATATATGTCAATAATTTAAGAATTGTGTATTCGCAAAACCAATTTGTTTTTCCTAGCTTTAACTTCCATGACCAAATCGGGTATACTTACTACAGGTCAAGCACCCAAAAGGTATCTTTTTGTCCTAATTTAAGAAATACTTGGTGGAAAAATATAATTTTATAAAAAGCCTATGCATATTTATTATAAGCAAGACAAAAATTATTTTCATTTAAAGTATATAGGCTAAGTTGTGCATCTTAAAAAAATGATTTCCACTAGTTGTTATGGCATCCCTTATAAATTAAGAAATATTTTAAAAATTTTAAAATGTGTTTGTTCAATTACCCAATGAATGGGATTTAGACATGGTAATTCAGAAATAAAAAGATTTTTTTAAATAGACTTTTTCATATTTCGCGAAAATTTTAGTTGCTCTTTAACACTAGTAAGTACCAAATAAAGTTCTATTTGCATCAGCCTGTTGCTTAGAATCTATATTTAGTAAAACATAAAGATTAAAATCAACTTTTCTTGTGGCATAGCTTAAACTCACAGACAAACTTGTACTTTTGGATTAATATATTTTTTATCAGACTAAGTAACCGAAGGAATCAATATAAAAACTTATTTATTTTGTTTTTATTGACGACATATTAATAGAGAAATATTTAAATAGGGACAAGCTATACCCGATTTCTAAAACTTTGTATTTTTTTATACCAATTTACTTAAAATACCCTTGCCATTCCTGTATTGCTCATCTTGTAAGCATTATCTACAAATTCGTAAAAAAGCACTACGCTCCACAAACAGTTAAAAGGATGGTCATAACGTTACTTCTGTGTACATAATAAACGTTGAATCTTTGTTGATAGTTCTTAGTTCAAAATAATTATTTATCGTCTAGATCATAAAAGGAAAGAAATTACCTCGTCGCAAGGTCTTTATCAAGCTTAAAGCTTCAGTAGGGCTTACAGTAAAAAAACATAAACATGTTTACCGTAATTACTATTCCAAAAGCAGGTGATGTTTTATAGGTTTATTTAAAATTTCTACCTGAGTATTCCTTTTATTATAGCAATGTTAAAGGTTTTGCCCACTTACACGTGTACCTGTGTCAAATTAGATCTTTACCCATATTACTATTGTGTGCAACTTTTTTGTGCCTGCGTGTGCACGTGCCATAAAAAACTGTTATTAATTGATGTTCCATTAGCGACCATAAAAAGTTGATCTTTGTTGCTTTTGATGTTAAATAACAATCCTTTGAGTTTTTTATTTTAACATGATTTTTTTATGTAAAAAATAATTCGTTACAAATTAATTAGGTAAATCGCAGGGAAAAGTAACAATTTCAGAATGCGAGAACTTAGGTATCAATAGCAAAAGTATTATATAACTGTATTATCACGGTTCCTATATTAAAAAATCAAATGGTTTTTCTTTTTAATAAATTATTAGCGTCAAGAATCCATTTACATTGCGCATGAATTTCAATACTCTGCGTGACATCCTTTTTATGCTGATTTAAGAATCATAACCTGCGCACTCAGGTCGCACTCCTAGGTCAGGGTTATAATTTGTTTTTCACCGTTTCACCAACTATTCTTTCACTTTTAATACTACCACTACTTTACCTGACATTTTAAGAAACGAGCTATGGGTGTTTAAAATTGGTGATTCATTTTTTTTTTAACGCTTGAGGGCCAGGTCGATAAGAATTAAGCTGCGAAACTCCTTAACATACAATTCATAGGCAATAGCGTGCCAAATTGTTCTGTGCTTTTACTGGAAATTTTTGCTAATAAAGAAGCCTTTATCTTTCGCATTGTTTTTTTTTATAAACTTGTTTCAAAGATTAAAGAAAACTGACAATTAAAAAGTATTTTGTCGGAGATAGCTGCTATTAGGTCCGTTTGTTATTTAGAAATAGAGTACTCCATTTAACACTTATTGTCAATAAACCGTTTGTTTTTGATTTTTGAAATAAGTCTAAAAAGCGTTTGGTATAAAAATTAAATACGGAACTTATTTACACTCAGTTCCACTTTTTAGTCCCACACTTTTCTACTGTGTCCTACTCTATATTTGATAACAAACAGATCTATTATTAAACTGATTTTACCAAATTTTTGCAAGGTAACCATAACATACCGGTATCACAGCATAACTAGCAAAGAGCAGCACGATTTCATGAATTGGCGGGAAAGTACGAACAATTTTTTCGCGCAAGTTCAGCCGCCGTTATGCTGGGATACGATCTGTATCCTTTATTTAAATTGTAATCATTTGATGTGCGTTTCTTTCCTGTTTTATGCTTAATAATATGAAAGGTGCCGCCAGGAAGAGATCGTGCTGCCTATTAGTTATGCTGTGCTACAAGTAATTAATTATATTACATGGTTACCTCGCAAAAGTTTGTTTATGCTTCTTCGTTTGTTTTTTTTAATAATTACTATTTAAAACAGTTTTTATTTATTTGACATTAATTTATTCTAAATTAATTGTTCGGATATTAAGTTAAAAAGATAAAATAAAAATTAAAAACCAGATTTATTATTTTAATATTTAAAATAATATAATATATATATGAACGTTTGTGTCTAACGAGAAGTAATCTCTCTGCTATTATTTCAACATCTTGCTAAACTGTGTGGACATTTTTTAACTATTTTTTTTTCACTTAGGTTTAAATATCGGAATCTTAAGTCTCTAGCAATTATTGCGGGTTAACTTCTTTTTCTCCTGTGCCATGTCAGGTCTCCCTAATGTTAGCGATCACTATGGCGAATTCTTTTTTATTCTTGGCCTATCTGAAAAGTTGTTCTGCATTCTGTATTTCTGTCCTTTCCCGTACATTTGTAAGCCATGATGCCTGTCTTCTGCCAAAACCTCGACGTCCTTCTGTTTTACCTATCATGATCAGCTGAAGTAAATGATATTTATCTCCTTGCTATACGTGTACCAGGTATGAGATTTTCTTTTATTCAATTTGTTTCAGCATTTCACGGGTTGCATTGGCTCTTTTAAAAACTGCCTGGTTTGTTTGCATGACAATCCAAGGTATTCGCAACATTCGCGTATACAGCCACATCCTAAAAGCTTCCAGCTTATTTACTGTAGCAGCTTTAGGAGTTGAGGTCTCAGTTCTCAGCGCAATATAGGAAGACAGACCAAATATAGCACTTAACTAGTCTATCCGGCTATGTCTGGTTGATATTGTCATTGCACGAAACAGTTCTTAATCCTAAAAATGTATTCCTGGCTGTCTCAATTCTACTTTTACTTTTATGTCTAAAAGCTGTTACGCAATGTAGCTGCCTAAATATTTAAAGTACAAAAATAATTTCAAAATTTTTATGTTTCAAGTTCTATTCCAATATAATTTTTCTGTAACTTTTCTGGAATTATTAGCAGTCAAACATTTTACAAAATAAATTTTAGATTTTAAATAGTTTTGCCATGTCACTAACACGTGTTTTTTTATTTTAATAGCTAGATATGATAAAATACTTTTCGACATTGAGAGAGTTAGCTTTCAACGATTTTATACTCTTGGCTTATTGGATATAAGTTTTCTGGAGCTACAGTCTCGTTATTGCTTATTTTAATTTAAGCTTAACCAAGGCACTAAAAATACAAAACTACTAAACTAAAACCTTATTAATTCAGTCAGTCATTTTTAGTTGTTGTTTCTTTATTTTAAGAAAAGAAATTCAGATCCTTTAATGCAATTCTTTTTAAAAAGTTTAGGTTTTTCATAAAATTGTAAGTTTTAGGTACCAAATTCATATTATAGCCTTAAGGTAAAATTGCTTCCCACTTATAATTGCAGCCTCATTATAAACCCTTATTTGGGAAAAATTAAAGTTTTTTTTTTATCTAATATCAAAGAGGGCTCGAACAAGGTATCAGTAGGATTATAACCATTTGCGCGATATCTTGAAGTCTTTTGGGAAAATACAATATAAACAAGATCCTGTAGCTAGTGGTTACATAAAGAAGGGCAACGGGAAACGAAAAAGTTAATAAATATTTTTCCCCCAAGTCTACCTAAACCTATAAACAGAATCGATATTACATTACAAGGAATGATTTCAACTACAACAACGTTTAAAAAATATCTTTCTAGCGCAATCCTTCGAGACCTGGTTTTTATTTTGCCCAAAAAAACTAACTTTTAATGTATTTTAGCATTATTTTACCGTTATTTCACCGAAAATCCTCAAACAATAATTAAACATTTCTTAAAATAAGTATTTAAATAAATTTAGTTACCTACTTTAGACTAATACTTCTGCAGAAAAATATCAGTACATATTTTGTTATGTTGCAAAAAAAAAAATAAAATAAAAGTAGAGGATTAAAATACAGCGTATTGTGGCAATTTTTAAAATTTTTATTGAGTTTTATGCGCCATACCTACCTATAAAGGATAGTCTATATTTTTTATATTGCTTATGGGTAGAGGTGTTAAGAAAATGACACTGTAATGTTTAACAATTTTGTTTATTTTTTTAAGAATATATTAGTACTTAGAAAATTAACAAATTTACAGAAGAAAACCAAATTTAATTAATCTATTTTATAAATTTCGTCATTTTTCTCTTTCTTACTTTGTTTTTTTTTTAATATCTCTATTTAACATTAGAATTTTAAAATACAGATTTGGCTAAATCCATTTGCGATTTTAAATAATTTTTAGTCAACTTTAATGACTCCCCGTTAAAATTGTTAAAAATGTGGTCGAGTTCCTTACGCTAAGTTACAAAATCTGGGTTTGGCTTTAAAAAATAAATAAACCATACAAATATATCAAATACCATCATGATACTATTACTCGAGAAGATAAACCCACGCGCATTAGATAAGCCTATTTTCTCGCACGCCTGACGTCACTCGTGACAAATTTCCCAGAAACAGCGAGTTTTAATATGGCGTTCGATTTCGATTTAGATATTTGATGGATTAAGTGTATGGTTTATTTATTTTTAAAGCCAAACCAGTTTTGTAACTTAGCGTAAGGAACTCGACCACATTTTTAACAATTTTAAAGTTGTTAAAAATTACTAAAAATAATAAATAATAATTGACTAAAAATTATTTAAAATCGCAAATGGATTTAGCCAAATCTGTATTTTAAAATTCTAATGTTAAATAGAGATATTAAAAAAAAACAAAGTAAAAAAGGAAAAATGAAAAATTTATAAAATAGATTAATTAAATTTGGTTTTCTTGTAAATTTGTTAATTCTAAGTACTAATATATTCTTAAAAAATAAACAAAATTGTTAAACATAACAGTGTCATTTTCTTAATACCTCTACCCATAAGCAATATAAAAAATATAGACTATCCTTTATAGGTAGGTATTAGTTAGAAGTATTAGTCTAATGTAGGTAACTAAATTTATTTAAATAAAAACCATAAATAATTTTTTTGCGCTATAAAGTTTTATTAGTTTATTATTAATTAACAAGCCTTTAGACTTTTTATATTGCATATGTTTAAATTAAAATACTTTAAATAATTATAATCGTTTGTTGTTCGTTTTTAAACCTTAATCAATGTCAAACGGGCATTTATATTATTTATTCTATACCTTATTTTTAAAGGCTTATTATCATAGCACGGATCCTAAATCCCACATACAATTAGGAAATATCTTACATACTATTATAATAATCATAGAATATCTCATACACCAATATATAATAATCATAAGTAATCCCAAAAAATACAATAAACGTTAAAAAGGCTTTAAAACACTGCTTTCCCAACCGACAAGCAGAATTTTTGTCATCGAGTGACGTCATGCGCAACGTCGTACGAAATTGAATCGCCAAGTGGGTTTAAGGAATGCACACACTGACGCGAATAATTCGGTGCGACGGCGAAATTTTCGCCTCGCGAAATATTCGTCGACTCAAGTTCTTCGGCGTTTACGAAGAGCAACATACTGGCGCGAAAATTTCGCTTGGCGATAACGAAACTCCAGCGATTTTATTTCTTTCGCGACCAGCCGCGTTTTTTTCGTTTTCGTTGCGAATTTAAGATGGCTTTTACTGAAATATTAATAGAGTTTGTGAAGAAATATCCGATTTTATACGATTTAAGCCATGAAGATTATAAAATTCAGCCGCTAATTATTTAACACTTTTAAATCCTTATAAAACAAACTTGTAGATTTTTTAAAACAAATATATACAACTTACCTTAAAGTAATGGCTAGTCTTTCTTCTGCTGAAATAGGTTTTCGTAAATTGGTATATTGTTTTTTGACGTTTTCTTTTATTAGGTATAATATATCATCGAAACAATTAATGTCCATTCTAAAATATTTATAAAAACGCTTTTCATCTAGTCGCAGTTGTGGCATTAGTGTATGAAATTCGCCTTTTTTTCTCTTTCCAAATTTATGTCATGTGTTCACAGCTTTTTTCCAAAAAAAACAATACACCAACTTTAGCACAAAAAGTAATAGACGCTTTTTGTCATTTTTCAATCAAATTTTTCTTCCCGCACTTATTGGGAAAATAGCTATAAACAAAAAATGATTAGAATGCCTTACCTTTTAATTTTCTCATCTTCTAAAGCAGCCAATAATAGTATTGCTTCTTCTTTAAAGCTTGAAGAATCCATCCTTCCATATATTAAAAGAAAAAAATACCTTGTAAAATTTTTGCGTAAATGTTAAGGAAACACGAATTTTGACTGCCTATGTGGCGAAATATGCGCGCAAATGTGATAGGAGAGGCGAATTTTGTTATCGCCTATGTCGCGAAATATTCGCTTCGTTATCGCGGCGATTTAATTCGCGTCAGTGTGTGCATTCCTTTATCTTCACGAGTAATAGTATCATGATGATGGATGACGACGCGCCGGGACCACAGGACGCGCTTTAAAGTTGATCCCCTCTGTTCGGTGATGTGTTCAGAAAACAAAGGACTAAAAAGGTTAAGGCTTAATTAAATACGCCTCAGCATATTTTTTCAGTCAGGGTCAGTGCTAGTCTAAGAATTGTGGATGGGCAACTATGAAGATTACAAATTGAACAAAATTTAGATTTGCCGGTTATTTATGCAAAATCTAGGGATATTTTAAATGCTGTAATGTATTAAGGGTACAAGATCTACATATTCTACGTAATGATTGTGAGGACTAACCCTAACAAGATTTTTTTTTGTGCAAAAATTTAAATTGGCGATTGCTTTATTAAAAATTTGCAAAATCAATTTTTTAAATAGAAAAACCTGAACCATACAACAATATATGTAAACACCTTTTATTAAAAACCAAAAAAATTTTAATTATAAATTGGTTAAACAGTAAAATTTACCGAATAAAATTTTGTAAAAAGGTGTTTCTATTTAAGAAGTAAAAGTGAAATTACAAACGGTAACCATCCATTATTTTTTTTGCATATATGTATCACTTTATTATTGCCTATTTTTATGTCTCTTTAAATATAACGCTAATCGTATCAGCTTTTCTAAATCATTGTAGTTTTTAACCAGGTTCTAAATCTTTTCAGTGAGGAAATGTTCTCTCGGAAAAAGCATTACTGACCCGTAAAGTAATTAAAATTCTAAGATAGGAGTAGATTTGAGGACGTATCGCTGGATTGCATTGATTTAATTATTCATAAGCACTCATAGACGTTAGGAGAGATAAATTCATTTATTCTTGCTACCTGATAATATAATATGGTTTATCAAAGCAGTACCATGTTCCATAAGTATTAAAATAAACTACGGAGGAATCCATTTGTAGGACAGCACCTTATAAAATTAAAATATTTTTGTATTTATTTTATAAAATTTTTTAAAGGGGAAGTATATTTTGCATACAATTTGGACTTAAATTCCCAACAAATTTTAAATCTACTTAATGTATTTAATTAAATTATTTTATGTACATGTATGTGTTATGTTTGTTCTTGTTTTTTGGGTGTGTATCTGTAGAAAAAAACCTAGATTTAAATGATTCAAACTATAACGAAATATACTGGATCTGAACAACACAGTAAGTTAGAAAATCGCAAACAAAAATTTTAGTGATAAATATACAATTAAAGTAAATTTTTTTTAAACCCTACAAATCTATTTGGTGCGCGTAAAGGTTGTTTTGATCAAGATCTTTTTTAATTTTAATTTTTTATTTGGTCTTTAGAAATCCCAGCAACATTGGTTTGCGCGTGTGACAAAATTTTTGAGTCGCTTTTTGGATTAAATGCAGCATTTTTTAAAAACTCAAAAAAAACATATATGGGATATATCATCCAACAAAGTTAATTGCTAATGGCAAGAAAGGGTAAAAATGAGTTCAGTAAGATCAAAAAACCTAAAATCTGTTATATTAAAAAAAAGGAGGTTATTTATGAATTTAAGGGGCTGAAAATGCTGCTCTGAGACAATCACTAAATGACACATTCGTCTTTGATTAGTCGAAAATAAATAATTGAAATAGGGCAAGCAAAATATTGTTATTTCGATGTCGCAAACCAAATCAAGGAAAGGCTAAAGAAATTGAATAGTGATTGATATTCAGGTACGAAACTGAACCTGTTTAATTTTGTATAAGACAGAGAATAACAAATATTAATTTTAGAAATATCGATGTTACTGCGTTTGAAAATGTTCGGCGTGAAATTTCGGCCACTGACTGCTGTTGTGTTAAGAAGTTTGAGGCAACCTTTTTCAGCTTTTTCCAAACTGAACTCGATGGTATTATTTAAATTATCAAGTCAAATCTTAAATATTCAGGTAATTAAAATGTACCACCATTATGTAGTAGTGGAATTGTCTTTATATTCGGGGGTTTTAAAGTACTCGTCACGAGCTTCAAAAAATTTTTTTTTCCAAAATGACAGAAATTTTCAATTCAATTTTATTCTAAAGTATAGTATTTATGCATAAATTTTAATTAAATCAAGTTTTAATTTTTTGAATTATCCGTTCAATAAAAAAAGGGGGGGGGAATATTAAAGAAAAACCTATTATTTCAGTGGCGGCTCTTTAAGTGTTTGGGGGTGCATAGATGTAAAACACAAAAATACAAACCACTGGAGGCCAACATACCAGAGGCAAGATTTTAGGATGTCACCCCCAAAAATTTCTTGGGTCTTAAAAAGGATAAAAGCAAAATTGAAAAAAAAAAAAACGTTTTTCATATGCACTATCTAAATGCTGCCTTATATCAACTTTCCAACTGAGCGTTAATATGAGCCTGAGTATTCAATATGTTTTTTTTTTTTTTGCGCCTGCCCCAAGCGGTTATCCGTTTTTTTACAGGAAATCTGCGTTTCCCGGGTGAACAAAAGAAAAAATAAAACAATTGGTTAGTTTTATCCATCCACAAATCCAATATTCTTTTTAGGTGGTCTGTGTAAGGGGAAAATTTTAGGTCTAGGTTTTCCAGCACGCTTAACTTTAATTTTTTGCTCTAAACTCAAAGAGTTAAAATTTTTTTGCAAATATTCCACCGTAAAACTGACAATTTTTAGTGAAAGAACGGGCTACCCTAAATTGTCGCAGAAACAGCGCCAAAAGCTTATATGGAGCACATAAAAAGTGTGCGCTTTTCCTTTAATAAACTTATTGCCCCCCGCCCGCTGGCATAATCTTCCACAGAAATTGCATAAACCACGCCTATATAATCGCACGTGCGACCGGTCGATTGGCGTCGAACGTCGAACGGCCGTAATCGGATCCTTTCGGGCCCCCAGCTCGTCGGGTAATGCACGATAAAAAAAAATTTTTTTTTTAATTTTTTTTGGGGTGCACGTGCTCCGTGTCTTGGGGGAAAACCCCCACTGATTATATTATATTATATGAAGTTTTAGTGTCCGAATTTTAAATATATTATTTATAAAGAAAGGCCCATATCTTTACTGGTTTTTGGATATCTGTCCCATAAACTTTTATTGCAAGTGACGAACACGTGTCACATCGAATATCTAGACGAACAAAAACGAGGTCGTTAAAAAACAGATCTTTTTAGAAAGTAAACAAAAAAAAAAAAAAGTTTTATATTGTATAAAGAAGAAAATTTAATAAAAAAATTTTTTAAATTTAAATAAAAAAAACTGTTCATTTCTAATGAAATTTTTTATTTATTTGTTGTTAAATACCACCTTTAAACCCCTTTTAATTTATTAAAAGAGTTGTCACTAGAAATTTATTAAAACACTAGTGAAATGTTTTTTGTGAATAATATTTTTATTATAGTTGGTTTTTAAATTTAAATTATTTTAAAAAATTAGTTTTGTACCCCTACGTCCTATTTGACACATGTCCTGTTTTGGCATATACGTATTTAACTGGCGAAAATGCATCCGAAAAAATGTATAGAGCCCTGGGGAGAGAGCGGGAAAGGAGGAAATTCCTTGTCAATTGGCTTCCAGTCAGATTCTTTTGTGAAAATTTTTACCGGGTTTTTGTGTACAGCTACGTATTAGGGACATTTCAGAGTGTATGCATTCATCCATTTTTGATTATGCATTATATCTTTTAAATATTTTCTTCTGTAAGATGTTTTTTTAAAAATAGTGGTTTTAGAATAAAGAAATAGTTGTAAAAGGACTATTTTTTACTTAAAAAGATAAATAATATTTATAAAAGATTGATAAAAATAAAACGAAAAATAACAACTGAGAATTTTAAATTAAAAAAACAATAATGACAAAAAGGTTTTTTTGATAAGGACTAGTCG
>JAHBCN010000767.1:65000-153738 GCA_019359885.1 Listronotus oregonensis | reverse complement strand
AGATGCTTAACATTTCTCGATCTCCTATGCTACTATGTGTATAACCCAGCGTTTAAATATTTTTATTGTCAATTTAAATAATAATATTAATAATTTATAAGGACAGTTACTTGTTCAAAATAATCTTAAGAAAATTTTAATCACATTTTTAACAGTAAAAAAAATTTTTTTAGTTTATTTAGCATTAAACTTTTATAACATTTTTCTTATTAAGCTATCTACTTCTTCTAGCATTAAATCCATTTTTATTTAAATTATGGTATTTACTACTTTAAAATATAATCAAATTGAAGTTAAATATTAATTTAACTGGAAAAAAACTATAATAAATGTTTAATGGTAAAAATATCTTAAAATCATTCTAAAGGAGTAACTGTTTTCCTAAATTGTTATTATTATTATTTAAATCAATCATAAAAATATTTAAATGATGAGCTATACACATAGTAGCATAGAAAATCGAGAAACGTTAAGCGTCCTGCCAGGTATATAATACACAGATAGAGGAGGCACTTATTTACAATTTTTTTTTTCAATTAAATAAAGTTTAAATTTTATTTTAGTTAAAATTTCAAGTGGATCGAAATGGGTTCAGTTATTGTTAATAAAAAAAAATTAAATAAAATATCCGTGATACCAGGTTATCCCCCATTGCCTCGAGGCATATGTGTATTAGTTTTTTCATTCAATAAATAAAACTTTTTAAAATTTAAATTTTTTAGATGATTGGCGAGGACTTGGTATACTTCTTTATTTTGACCAAAAAAATATTATTAGCGAAATTTTTTTTTGGCCAAAATTACTTTTTGCTTATATTTTCCTTTATTATTTTATTTTTTTTAAAAATTTATATAACTTTTATAAACTTACTAAAAGAAAATTTTTGTTTATTCCATTTTTGTAATTTTTTATTTTTTAAGATATTTGCGTTGTATTTTAAATTTAAATCGTTAATATCTCAAAAAAGGTAAAAAAAATTTCATAAATAAAATGACTGGTTTCACTAACCAAAATTTTAATTTTTCTTTTTTTTCCTAAAATAAATGGTTTTTAATTATATTAAAAAAAAAAAAATTTTTTAGATTTTTTGGTAAAAAAGGAATTTAAACCCGCCAAGCTGAGGCAGCAGTCCGCTTTAAATTAATATGTTCAAAGAAATAAAAAAAAAAAGTTTCCTGTGTATCTCTTATTGGTTTTTTTTTTTTTTGGTGACCTCCCCACTATTATTATTTTTGTTACAATTTTATTTTTGATACCAGTATTTAAAGCAGTAAATTAATTTAAGCTACCCCACATTTATCTGCATTTGTGGCATATTGATTAATGATGCTTATCAAATTAGGATATTTTTCCACTCTCGTTTCATTATCATTAACGGTTGTTATGGCTGAATTTTAGTCACATACCTGGGGATTGGTTGCTTAATTATTGTATAATTAAAAAAAAACTTTTATAAAAATAATTTTGTATACATGTAGTTTTATAACCGTAAAATTTTAAAACCAAATTTTAAAAGATTATCTTCAGAAAAATAGCACTATAATATGTGCACTTTTGGGAATTTCTTCATAAATTTTCATATTAAAAATTGTTTTTTTCTCACTGAAAATGTGTGAAAGCAGCTTTGCTGCTATATTATTAAAAATGTTATTTCTTAAATTACCACTAAAAGCGGTACGTGAAAAATAACATTTTTATGCCCGTTAGTAAAAAAGATAATACCACACCAAATTTTATTACCCACTAATGTTAAGCATGTGCTTACGTTTTTAATTTTTTAAGGATTTAACATAAAAAATGATTACAATTAGTGTTATATATTTAAATATTAGTTAGAAAACGAAACAGTGTTCCTGACAGGTTTTTCGGTCTTGAATAGGTCTGATATTGGGAGCTTATTAACAAATTTTTTTTCTATGATCTCTCTTTAAGATGTTATATTTGGCTTAAAATAATCTTGCTTATCGACAACTTTTTTTCGCCCTGAAACTCGATATTGGCATCAAATATCTTTCTTCTTTGCATCAGTAAAGCAGTAAATTAAAAAAATCACTATTAAATAATACTTAGATTTTTTTGATTTTAGGGTTTTTCCATTAATAAAAAACAAGCTATGTAATTTCTTTAGTCCGTAGCTCAGAAATAACATATCAAACCCCTGATATTTTGTCTGGGACTACAAGTCTTTTATTTAATAAAATAGGCGTTATTTTAGGTAACAGAAAAGCTGTCATCCACAAAGGTGGATTTACGCAAAGGCTGAGAGGCTGCCGCCCTAATATTGACATTTGGGGGCAAAAAATATTGCCATGGGCGGCAAAGTTAAATCCGGCCTTGGTCATCAAAAAAAGCATAATATCCATCTTGTGATTTATTCGTTTTACTAAAAAAGATTGCGTATTTATTTTTAGCAAAAAAAAATTAAAGTTAGTATTTTTTTTAAACAACACTTAACTCAAACTTCGTCAGAATATTAATTTTGTCTTTTAACAGTTTTATTTTTTTCCTTTTTCTATTTTTCTAGTCGAGAAGGGGTTTCCCACGGAAAATAGTTAAAAGTTAAAAATATGAGCGAAAACCATTCGATGCGAAATGCAAATTTGAGTGGCGTTTTAAGGTTTTTCCAATAAAATTGCAATTATTATTAACAAAAACGAAAAATAAAAAGCCATTTGATTTTTGATGATAACAAAAAACCCTAAGATAGCTGAAATGCCAAAAGATTCTAAAAAAGGGGGGAAAATTTTCCAAAAAAAGTCCATATAGCCGGTGTTTTATTTTCATTAAATTTTAAATTTTTAAATTTTAAAGCTAAAAATGGGCCCCCGGGATATTTTTAGTTGCCGCCCGTCAAACCTAGTAGCTCACACTAAATATTTTTTAGAGTATTAAATATAATTTTTTTTAAATTATATGTATTTGGGAAAACTTTTGAAATTTATTCCCGTTAAAAATTTAACTGAAAGTTAGTCTTTTAACAAGTTAGACAATTGTCAATTAACAAAATTGTTTCAAACATTTGTCCTCATTGTACATTAAAAAAAAAATGCTTAAATATTTCTCGTATACATTTTCCGCTTTGTGAAGCCCTTCTTTTATACAAACTTAAGAAGATAACGCCATGAAGGTTTTAAAAATTTAAATCTTTTGTTTATAACAATTTTGTAACTTTGACAAAAAATGAAAAATCAAAGTAATATTGTAAAAGTTATGAAATATTTAATTTTTTTAAATTTTTATGGCTTTATTCTGTTAAGTATGACTATAAGAAAGGCTTTGCGCAGCGAACAATTTATACGACAATTATTTAAGCATTTTTTTTAATGTACATTGAGTACGAAAGTTCGAAACAATTTTGTTAATTGACAATTATTGTAGTATGGACTTTTTTTGTGAATTTTCCTTTTCTTCAAGGATCTTTTTTGCAATTTCCGCATTCTCTTATGGTATTTGAGTTATCAACAAAAATCGGAATGGCTTTTTTGTTTTTCGTTTTTTGTTAATAACAATTGCAATTTTTATTGGCAAAAAAATCCTTAAAACGCCTTACTCAGATTTGCTTTCCCCGTCAAATGAGCTATCGCTCATATTTTTCAAGGCCTTCTAACTATTTTTTGCAATAAACACACTCCTCGACTAGACTATATTTTCTAAATTAGTTTTTAAATTGGAAAGGGCCCATATTTTTCAGAACTTTATAAAAACACACTTTGCCCAAAATATTACTTAAAAACTAAACAGAAACCCTAATAAAGTAACTGATAAAATGATTAAATAGCAAGAAAAATTAAGAATAAAGATTTTTACCAATTTTTGTCTGGCATTGTCATAATTTCCCTTGTCGAGTTTTATCATAATTTTTTATTTAAAACCCATTTTCTACCAAGTAACAAAGATTAACTTAAATTTATTTATTTTATTTCAGGTGAGTCTAGTGCAGATTGTGTACACTTTTCGTAAGTACGTATCATTTTACAGAAAAATTACCCCGGACTGTTTATAAATCTAGTTACATGGAAATAAGATTCATACCGAGTCCATGAAACAAGAATATATGAATCCAGTTTCCAGTTCCTTTTAACTTTAGGTAGAGTTTCCTAATAAATGAGCTTTAAAAGTATCTTCTGGGATTTTGCGATAATAGAAATTTTGTAGAGATAATTATTCTAAAAGGCTGCTGTAAATAGATATCCGGAAAGCTTTTAGGATAAAACTCACTGTTATATGTACGCAAAATTATATCAAAATAACTATCAAATAAGTTAAACATTTTATGAACAGTACAGGGTTACCATTATTTAATTTGTTCTAGGATGAATTTTTAATTTTATTAGAATTATTGTTAACTGATAACTCTAAATGTGCTATTTCTTATAGAATAAGTATAACTGCAGGTACAGTCTATCATAAAAATAGTTAAATTTATTAAAACTTCTCAGTCAGCATCACACATTACTCTTTTTCTCTTTACTAAAAAACGTCTTCCATGGCAAAAAAATAAAACTTATTTATTTCGCAAAAAAATCTGAGCGCGCACAATTTTTAAAATTTTATAACATGTCATCTTTATAAACGATTTTATTTATAAATTTTTCTTGGGGATTATTTTCTTGTTAAGAACCTAATAGGTATCTACGATTTATATATATTTTTTTGAATTAAAAACCGTAATGAAAATATATACCTTTAGTGTGACCAATAAAAAAATACAAATTTAATATATTATTTTAAAAAATGTATGGATATTTATTTAAACAAATGCGTAAAAGGGCTACGCTGGAATTTTTCCCTAACTCAGACTTCAAACTCTTCATTCAGACTTAAATATCTAAAGAACCCCACACAAAACATATGAAAATTAAACACCACGTAATTTTCATGAAACGTCGTATTTTGATAGCCCTTGTTATGCTGATCAAAAGTTTTTTTATTTTTATTTTTATCTTGGGACAGTCCACGAAAGCTGATGCCAAAGTACTAACGTACCGTGGGTGTCTTTAGTGTGGTGAAAGGGAGTTTGTTCACACGGGACTTAAATTTTTGGAGATTGGGAGGAGAAGGAAAAACTTCTGCGGGCAGCAGGTTCCATAGTCTTGACACTCTAGGCATGAAAGGACGAAGAAAGCGGGAAGTTCGGGGCCTCTCTAACTGAACTGTAAAAGGATGCATAAAAGTTGCACTACGTGTTGATCTGTTGGGAGCTGCCAGAGAAGGAATTATACTGGCCAATTCCTCTGAGCAAAAGCCGTGAAAACACTTATAGAAGAGCGACAGATCCCCTACAGCTCGACGGTGGCTCTCCTTTGAATGGAGTCCAGAATGTTAAGTGTTGTAGGGGACGCCATTCCCCAGACATGAGAACAATATTCTAAAGAGCGTCTGATATGGGATACATACAGAGTGTACAGATTGGAAGAAGAGAAATATTTTCTGCCTCGAAAGAGGAATCCAATCTTTGAACTGCCGAAGCTATCCATGAAATGTGTTTGTGCCAGTTGAGGTTATTCTCAAAAGTAACGCGACAAGATTAAACGACTCTTTGTTCTGCAGAACTTGGCAGCTCATATGTAAGGATGAGTATATATATATATATATATATATATATATATATATATATATATATATATATATATATATATATATATATATATATATATATATATATATATATATATATAATATATATATATATATATATATATATATATATATATATATATATATATATATATGTATATATATATATATATATAAAATATATAAAATATAATATATATAATAAAATATATAATACAAAAACATTTGGAAGGCTTTGATACGAACTAGGCTTTTTCCCCTCCCCCAAGGTTGGTGTTAGGGGTGGAAGGTTAATTCGTCGGGGTAAAACGGTATTAAGTGTGATCATTTAGTCGGCTTTGATATTAAATTCAGGATCAAATGCTTAAAGAATCGGTAAACGGGGAGAAGTAACATGATAAGCTATGACGGATTGGGGTGAGTTCTGCTGCTTTAAAAATGTTAAGGCAAAGCCTAGTTATTGTGTAAGGGCTGTAGGTTTGATATTTTTTTACTATAATTAAATTACTTAGTTAATAATCTAATTTTTATTTTAATTCCTTTCCAAATTAATTAGTCATAGTTGATTTTTGGACCTTTACTTAAAAATGATTTCCTACTTCTTGGTTAGGTTTGCTATGAAAGCGTCTTTTTTTACTTTTTTAAACTACAATCTTTTCTAACTTAGATTTTGCATTGTGTTTAAATGTATGACCAACTTAAATTTTTACTAATGTCCTGTTATTGCACCGATGAGGTTTTTTAATAACGCATCTATTCCAGCTCTTTATGTATTTCTCCAGTTTTTATATTTTAACTTTCTTAGCCCATTATTAGCCTTATTCACGTGGACATTGGAAATTGGTTATTATATTGTTTATTAAGGGAACAACCGATTTCTATTTAGATGTGCTTGGACGATCTATTAAAATGGGTTATTGATTTTGACTTGGATGATGACAAGTTTTTAAAATTTGCTTTTTATAAGACGGCTAAAAGGACGCCGTCTTACTACATGGAATATTGTTTTTTTAAGTTGAAATTTCGAAAAAACGATTTATATTCATAAAATGGGAGAATTTTTATATTTTTTTTTACATTTAACAATAATACAAGATGAAAATCAAAACCAAAAACCATTACATAAACGTATGTACCAAAAGTAGGGTTATGATATATTTGCAAAATTAACTAAACTGCAAAATTTTTAAATATTTGTTAAGTCTCAAATTTAATGTTGTCTTATATTGTGAACTAAACACTTTAAGTTAACAAAAATCCCTTGCATAAGTAACTTTAAAAAATATTTATAAAGAAACAAATCTTGATTAGAATTGTCGCCTATTAATTACATTTTTTTGGGATTGAATAACCCAATTAAATCGCCAGAAAGAGTGCTTAGAAATAGCACAAATCCCTTAGATTTGCCGAATGGTATTTTTAAGTAGGATTACAGGTTTACATGAAACACGGCACTCTAATTAAAGAAACAGTTCAGTTTCTACCAATAAACCAGGCAATCAAGAGAAAAATATATACATTTTTTCGTCAAGGTCCGATTTGAATGCGGTTTTTTGCATCTTGTTCAGAACGACCGTAGGAAAAAGTTTCGCCTTTTTTATGTTCCGGAAGAGGCGAAAATGCATCGCGGGTGCATAAAGTGCATCTAGAAGTGCATGACATACGGCAAACTTGTCAAAATGCATGAAACGCAGCAAAAATTGGTACTCGGGGGTTCGCTGAATTCAAATATTCAAATACCAAATTCACCTTATCCCCCAGGGGGAGACTACCAGCCGCCCGGGGGGCGCGAGAGGCACGTGGAATTTAAGGTTCTCGGAATGACTGGAAAAATGCCTTTGTGCGTTTTTGCGGACGCTGATTCCGAATTTGAGGGTAAAAATTACCCCTGTACTCGTGAAGGGTTAAGCGAAGGGGGGGCGAGAGGGTGAGGTAGTATTAATAATATTCATGAACTTGTACCATGGAATAACGAGTATTTCGGCGATAAAAAAATTATATCGTGTGACGTTAATTGCACCCCTGCGCCCTCTCCACAAACACAGGGGGTATTTTTCCGCCATTCCGAGAACCTCAAATTGCACCCCCCCCCTTTGCCCCCTCACACCCTTACGCCTACCTCCACGGGAACGGGGGTAATTTTCATTTTTGAATTTAAAATCATCGCCCGCAAAACCCTCCAAGAGGCATTTCTTCATCCATTCTGAGAACCTTAAATTCTATATGCCTCCAGCGCCCCCTAGGCGGCCGGAAGTTCCCCCGGGGGAGAGGGGGTAGGTGAATTTGGTAGGTGCATATTCGAATTCAGCGTCCCTACATCCTACATTTTTTTGTCCAAATGACATAACTTGGGTATAGAGCTGGGAGTAAAATTTGAACTGGGACATTCTGATTATTTTATTACGTTTTTTAAAGTTAAAAACCATACTATATATTGGTTATTTATGTCAATAAAATTATCAATATTTTTAAATATCTTTTTATAGCTTCTGCAATCCTTTCCCGTATTTTCTGTATCCATTTTTGACGGATTTACAAATTTTACCGTGCATTTTGCGTGACCTAAATCTTCGTCTAAAGCGTTAGTTGCTAAAAACGCTGTCCTTACCTTTTTGAGTTTTAAAGATTTCGCGGAGTTTTTCTTTTTGACAGAAAACAGACAAGACTGCAATGTTGCCGCCAATAAAAACATAATTTATAACAGTTTTTCAATATTTATTATGTTCTATTTTAATAGGGCCATCTATATAAAAAATAATTTCAACATAATTATTTTTTAAGAACCAATATTAAAAAGTTCCAATAACCACGTGAATAAGCCTCATTATTCCTTTTTTATCGATTGGCCACTTAGTTGCATTCCTTTCGCTCTTTGAAATTGATAAAAGTACTTTTTCCACAAAAACTTGTGGATGGATGTGTTAAGTTCAATGGCAAGTCATTATTTTCAGAAAGAAACTAATGCAATACTTCCTTTTGCACAGATATCAGTTGATCTTACACCGCTTTATTTAATGAAACGTTTCCGAGTTGAGTGAAAGCCCCGGTTTTTACTTCCTTCGTAGAATAGGAGAACGATTTAACTAATTTAACCTATTTTCTTGCATTTCCAAAGCTTATAAAATGATCTAAATCTAATTAAACATAATTTCGTTGAACAATAAATTACCAACTTTAATTTACGGACTGGAGTCGATACCCATTAAGGATTTGCTAACTGCAGTCGGCTATTACTCGGAAAATATATATGCTCTCATAAATTTTACCGGATAATTTAAAAAATATTTTCAAAATACACATGGTTATAATTTAAACCAAAAACATGACAAAGTTGTTTTCTGCTTTCGCTTTTTGTTTCAAATTAATATAAACAATAATAAGGTTGGACATAAGTTAAAATATTAAAAATAAAATTTAATTTTGTTGCATTTTATCCCTTTCGACCAGAATTTTCCAAAGTTTATTTATTCCCAATTTGTAGCACTTTTTTGTTCACGCGAGTACAAGCTGTCTGCTTACTGAAGCTGCTGTTAACAAAGCAACATTAATCCGGTCTTTTCTATTTTTAGGTAACATGCTTTTAATTTAATCACTTCTTGTTTTATCGGGAGAGTAGGCTTTATACGTCTTAAAGCCGAGTTTTCCTAAACTATCCAAAAAAATAAAAATTTAAATAGATTTCTTATAAAATTATGATATTATAGTTGTCAAAATATTATTATCCTCTATTTTTTACAGGGCGTCAATTAAAGCAAAAAATCTAATAAATTATGTTTCACATTTTATCATAAACTCAAATTATTTTTTAATATATATATATATATATATATATTTATATATATATTATATATATATATATATATATATATATATATATATATATATATATATATATATATATATATATATATATATATATATATATATATATATATATATATATATATATATATATATATATATATATATATATATATATATATATATATATATATATATATATATATATATATATATTTTATATATATATATATATATATATATAATATATATATATATATTATATTATTATATATATATAAGAGTGAATTCACGTTGAGTGTCCTATTAAAAGTTCTGGGCAACCAAAAAAAAATACCTTTTTGAAATTTTGCACACGGCCATAACTGGTAATAAGCTACTTTTTACAAATATTTTAGCAAGTGCAGCGTTGCCAGATCTAACCGAAACCAACGGCAACATTGTTATTTTAAATGGAACATCCTGGTTTTTATTGCATATTCGGATTCTTCACAAAATTCTAAGTAAGTTTTATTCGTCTTCCTACACCTGTATCTTACCGTTTTTAAGAAAATAATTAATCACTTTTTTTTTAAAGGAAAATCACTATGTTGAAAAGGTTTAATATTTATGCGCCTAACCGAGCTGAAGACTAGATATTTTTTATGGGGTTAGACAATGCATGCATATAGAAGACCTACATGCTATTATTGCAATATATTCTACAGGATGTCCCAAAAAATTTGCATTTTTACCGATATTAAAAAATTATTAAAAATCATATTTTTTAAATACAACATACTGTATTTTATCCTATTTTCAAATAGACCAATAATTTACCTACAAAATGTCTATACATGTTTATATACCCATCTTCCACCGTTTTTTAAATAGAAACGAATTTTAATTTTTTCCCTGTTTTTATATACTATCAATAGTAAACCACCGGCTTAATTTACAATTTACCTAGGTAGGCCATGGAAGTTTGTATTTTAAATTGCTCTGACAACTATTTGACATATAAGGTAAAAATTATTTCTTTTGTTTGAAAAATAAGAAATAAATGCTTAAAAAAATAAAATTTGCTTATATTTAAAAAACGGTGGCAGATGGGTATAGAAAGATATATGGACATTTTGTAGGTAAGTTATTGGTCTATTCAGAAATGGGATAGAATACAGTATGTCGTATTTAAAAAAATTAAGTTTTAATCAACATTTAATATCGGTAAAAATGCAAATGTTTTAGGACACCCTGTAGAATATATTGCTATAATAGCATGTATAAATACATGCATTGTCTAACCCAAAAAAAAAAAAAAATGTTTGTATCCTGCTCGTTTAAGCACGTTAATATTAAACCCTTTTAACATGGTGATTTTCTTTAAAAAAAAATAGTGATTAATTATTTTCTTAAAAACGGTAAGATATAGGTATAGGAAAGATGTTAATAAATTTACTAAGAATTTTGTTTAGGTCCGATTGCTAAAAACGGTGTTCCATTTAAAAACTGGGGCCGTTTGGTTTCGGTTAATCTGGCAACCCTCAAAAATTTTTAAATGTAGCTTATTACCCGTTGTTTTGCGTTAAATTTTTAAAAACTTCTTTTTTTTGGTTCCCCAGGGCTTTTTAAAAGGACACTCACGGAATCACCTTTTTTTTTTTTTTTATATATATATATATATATATATATATATATATATATATATATATATAATATATATATATATATATATATATATATATATATATATATATATATATATATATATATATATATATATATATATATATATATATATATATATATATATATATATATATATATAAAGTAAATGTAATAAAATGTATAAGTAAATAATAGCAAAAACAGGCTTTAAATAGGAAGTAAAATTCCTAAATTTAAGATTTGTTCTATATTCTTGTAATGCACAAAAATAGGACTAAGGACTATATTTGTGTCTACATTTCTATATTAATTATAATTATATTTTTATATAGGAAATAGTTTTTGATAAGTTGTCTCCTGCTTAGCAACGTCGATACCTAAATTAGAAACACCAACGCACTAATGTACTAAGTGGCCCTACTTAGATATTTTACGTAAACAACTTAGCGTTATTGCAAATGGCAGGGTAGCACCTGTATAAAACGTCAAATTAATAATATTGAGTAATTAGAGCATCCTCTAATGAATAGGGTAAACCTCTCTAAGTGGAACGTTTCGCAGTTTCTCTGGACAGCGTGAAACTAACAATTTTAATGGATTTCTTGTTTAACTGGATGCAAATACAGCAAACAGGTTAAGGACATTTTCGAATATCATTTAACTAGGTTTGTTTTTCAGCTTTTATTTCCGGTTTAAAAAATGTATTTATACTTGAAAAAACGTAAAGCCAAAAAAAAAAAAACTTTTCTATTTACAATTTTTCTATTATCAGATGCATCAACTAAGAGTTTTATGGTGCAATATTTTAAAATTAAAGACATTTTAAAGGATACAGATCTGGTCTCCTATTCATATGTCATTCTATCGACCATTGTTACCACAACTCAGCTATTACAAAGTTAGAGTAAAAGAGATGAATATAGAAGTGAGCTTAGGCGCTGGGTACATCCATCTGATTGTAAGGGGTTCATTCTCTGTTGCCAAGCGTATCCCTATTATTCCGTGTCACTTTAAACTAAACTGCCAGTATTTTAAAATTTAAATTCATCTTATAAAAGTTCAGATGATAAAAATCTTATTTTTAAAAAATAAGGTTTTAAAAAATATTATACAATCCGTACTTACTGATTTTTTAAGTGTATTTAACAGAATTTAATTGTTGTTTTAGAAAACAGGAAACTAACCGAAACTTTACAGCTCGTTTTAAGTTTCTGTGAAAATATTAGTAAAAGCTTTTGTAATGCTTTTTTTATTCCGAATTTTTAAAGACAAAATAATTTCTTTTTCTAAGAGAAAGTCGTACTCATAACCAAACAATTTCCTGCTAATTCTAGTCTTGATTCTCCAGTTATTTTTTTTATCACAGTTTTTTCTTCTTCCTTATAAATCTGCACCAATCCAGAAACTCATGTAGTGTGAAATGTGTTGTTCGTAATACAAAAAGGCTAAATCATAATTTGTAAAGATTTTTAGTGTATTATTAAGTGATTTGGTTTATTCTTTATCAGGAGACAGCCATGAACAGAATTATTAATAAAACATATTTTGTACCCATATATTCTATATTGTTGTACCGGATTCATGTTTTAATAAGTTTTTGTTGGGTTTACTCGCTAGAAATATGAAATCGCTTCGGTCCTGGTCCTGGGATAAAGCAACAAGGTGTGCTCAGCATTATTGATCTACATAAACTGGCAGATCGCCTGAAAAAAATATAAAAAAATCTAGAAAGATAAAAAAAAAATCAAACGCTTATTTACGTTTTGGTTGCAAGTCTGCCACCATTATCAAGATTAACTTGAATTGATAATGAAAAAAATAATAAAAATACAATTTGTTAGAATTTTGATATAAAATTACGGAAATTTAAAGAACTTTTAGTTATTATTTACGACATTTGGTCATAAATTATATAATAATTTGTTTTGACTGATATATTTACTATATTTAAAAAGACAAAATAATGGTAGTTTATAATAAATTTATTTTTAGCATATATTCCTGACTTATCAAATAAAATTCAACGAATAGGTTAAAAATTTATTGTTTGTACACAAAAGCATACAATATAAACAAAAACAAAAAAAATAATTATAAGATCCCTTGTAAATGTAATAAATCTTATAGAAGTGAAACTTCCAGACCATTTTCCAGACGCATAAAAGAACATCAATCATGCATTAAAAACACAAAATTTCACAAATTAAAAATCTATAAACATGCATTTGATAACATCCACATAATAAACTGGAATGCATCTGGCATTTTAGCAAAGGAAACTTATTCAAAAAAATAAATAATTAAAAAAGTGCATATATATATATATATATATATATATATATATATATATATATATATATATATATATATATATATATATATATATATATATATATATATATATATATATATATATATATATATATATATATATATATATATATATATATATATATATATATATATATATATATATATATATATATATATATATATATATATATATATATATATATATATATATATATATATATATATTTAAAAAAATAAATGTGTAGCCTCATTATCTGTTAATTTAAATAAAACATGGTTGCCTATGCTTAAGGCTAAAGTAATTTAAGAAAAACTTAAAATTAAGTAACACCACGGTTTTTTGTCATTTTTAAAAATAATAAATATTCCAAACAAAAGAAACTAATATGTCGTTTATGACAAAAAGGCATAAATAGCAACAAAAAGTTCTTACAATCTCTTAATTTAATATCAAAATTCTTACACATTTAATTTTAATTTTTATTTAATTTTTAATTTAAGTTAAACCCGATAACTGTGGCCGACTTGCCACCGAAACGTAAATAAGGGTTTAAATTGTTTGCGTTTTTTTGGGGGTTTGTTTCAGGCGATCTGCCAGTTCATAGGGGTCGATAGGGATGTGCACACTTAGTCGCAGTTAGTTGCAATGGGACCAAAGCGGTCCCATTGCATAAAAAAATTTCTGGAGAGTAACCCCAATAAGAAGCTATTTAAATACTTTTAAGCGTTTTATATTACTTCTGGAAACTATATTTGTAGTTTACTTCTCATTTGGAGCATCTAGTAAACTGTAGTATTAAGTTTACTTCGGTCTATTCCATCACTACTTTACAGGCAAAAATTCAACACTTTTCGCATTAATTATATTTTATATTTAAAGCTACATACAAAAGTAATTTTAATTAAATTTAACTCAAGTATATTTCCAACCTAACAATAGGTGCACTGCGCTATGTGGAAAAACATTTTAATTTGTAATATCCTTGTCTATGTGGAAACAACAAGGACACTAATTTACCAAATTTCCGTACGAAGGTAATTTTAGTAAACAGTTTAAGCTAATGCAAATAGCGTACCTGTATAAAAGGTAAAACGTCAAATAAATATTTAGTAATTAGGAAATCCTGTAATGAATGGGGTAGACTTCTTTAAGCAAAACATTTCTCAGCAGCGAGAAATAAATTGGTTTTAATAGATTTTTGTTTAGTTTTGTGCTGTCGGAAATGGGCTAGCGATTTTCGAAATCTATTTAAAAAGGACTGTCGGTTTTATTTTATAAATAGTTTATTTATTTTACCAGTGCTTTGAAATAAAATAAAAAAGTACCTTAAAGAATCAGTAAATTCAAATAAATTTACGATCACTACATAAGCGGTAGGATTTCGATTACACAAATTAATTATTTCGTTAGTCTTTAAAAAAATATATTTACACAATATCTATACCGAAAAAAATACACTACTTTTGGCTTATTTACCTCTTTTTTATATTCAAATTTGACCCAAAAAAAAAAAAAACGTTATCAGCCGCCTAAAAATTTTCTACCCAAAGCAAACGCTTAGTTTAAGCCGACTCAGCTGAGTTTTTTTGGAATATTTTTAAAACTATATTTTGCAGTATTCTTTAGCTTAACAAGGCCTGTACGCATGGGTAGAACAGAACAAACAAAATTGGGGGTCAAACAGCAAAAACCACCGAGAAAGGGAGTAAATTCAGATAGTTACGATTTTTAATTTTTTTTTTATTTAAAACAATATCTCAGAAACTATAAAAGACACACGAAACTTTATAAAACATAAACTATGTATTTTTACAAGGCCTTTAATTTAAGTCAAATACCCTTTTTGTCTAAATGCAATATTTTTAATTTTATAATCAAAAAAACGAATTTTCAGGATTTTTTTTTTAAGTTATGGAAAAAATTTGAAAATAAAACTTTTTTATTTTTGATTTTTTTTTTGCAAATTTCCAGTGATTTGGGATTTAAATGAATAAAATAAATGATTTATAAAAAAAATCACATTCATAAAACAAAATTCCTACTTTGGACTGAAATTTTTTGTCAACATTTTGATTATATCTCCTTAATTATTTATCTCATCAAAAATGTTAATATAACTTTTTGTATAGACAATTAAAAAAGCTTTATTTTTTATTATTTTTGTATCTTTTATAGTTTATATAGTCGTAGTCCAAACATTTCGTGGTAGCAGGTTTCTGCCGGTAAATGTACCTTTTCGGTTTTTCGGATTTTTCTCGATTTTTTGCTGTTTGAGCCCCAATTTTGACTTCAGATTCGTGTTCAGTGAAAAAAAAAATACGCCAAAAAATCTTAGTCTAACACTGTGTTATATGGTATGCAATTTCATTTTTTAAAAATTGGTCATATTACAGAGGCCGTTGGCATATACAGAGTGAGTCAACGTTCATTATTTCATTGGTTTCAAAAGTTATGAGAAAATAGTAAATACAAAAGATGTAAAGATTCTTAGGATGCACAATTTAAAATTATTTTAAAGTATACAGGGTGGCTCAAAAAAGCGTGACGAATAAAACATACATTTTTTTTAAATGAAACACCCTATTTTTAAATTTTGTGTTAAAATTCTTCAACTTTTTTATTAATAATAATGCATACCTAAACCTAATAGTTTTTCCAATATTTCAATTTTTCTAAAAAGAAAATAATTTTCACACTTGCAAAAAAATTACGATAGCGCCATTATTTTTGAAGGTAGATCACTCATATTTGATATTAGCGTTACTCGAAGATGACGTAAAAGATACATGCAACGGAATTTTAATTAGATGCTACAGGGTGTTCAAAATAAACGAATATATTTGGATCATTTTAAATTGAAAAATCTCGATTTTTTTAAATGGCGCACCATATATATTATTATTTTTTCTGAAAGATCTTACAAAAACCCACAACTTCTATTAAGTATGTCATATACCTATTTTTAATACTTTGCGATTTATTTTAACTTTTCCAATATTTACCCTTCTTTCTGTCTAAGACTATTGCTATAACATTAGTTGGCCATGACAAAATGACATTGTCAAATTTTAAACTGACATCTGAGTAAATAAATTCATAAAATTTATTGTGGTGTCAGTAAATTTAAAAAAAAATAAGTATGGATTTTCCTAAAGCTGAATTAATTGATATGATTTATATACTGGGTGAGGCGCAAAGAAATACTTTGTTGGCAGTAAGACTTTACAAGGCGAAGTACCCTAATAGACGTGTACCGACTAGGCAATCTCTTCAGTGTTTAATGGAACGGTTTAATGCTAGTGGCAGTATTGAATATGAAAAACGAAAAGTGGTAAACCGGAATGCTACCAATGAGGAAAAAGAATTGGAAATTTTACTTCAAGTTCAAGATAATCCCCAGGTCAGTAGCCGTCAATAGCTAGCTTATGTGATACATCCCAACTACCGTTAACCGCACCACTAGAAAACAAAATATTATCCCTTCCACATGGAACTACACCAAAACTTCTACACCGCGATTTTGAAAAAAAGGGAAACTTCTGCACCGTTATAAATGAAGCTATAGAGGCCGATCCAAATTTTTGTCTAAAATAATGTTTTCCGATGAAGCATTTTCGCAGTAATGGTGCAGTTAATCGTCTAACATGCACTATTATTCAACAGTTAATCCAGTCTGGGTACGGGAAGTGCAAAACCAAAACCATTGGTCACTTAATGTGGGGTGGAATAAAACACTTTAATGTTATTGGACCATATTTTTTTGGAAACAGTTAACGGGCCTGGATATTTAAACTTTTTGCAGAATGTTTACCTCAACTTCTTCAAGAATTTGATAACATTGAGAGCCAACAAATGTGGTTTCAGCAAGATGGAGCCCTTTCCGCATTACCATCGGAAGTTCAAATTTTTAAAATAATTTACCACAGAAATGGACGGTAGAGGTGGATTCATTGGATGGCCCTCGATCATGTGACTTAACACCACTAGATTTCTTTTTTGGGGATATGTTAAAGATCGTGTTTATGTGAATCCCCCTACAACACCAGAAGATATGGAAAATAGGATTCGGGACGCGTGCAGGAGAATAACACCGTTTATGCTAAGGAACGTCCAAGAAAATATACGAAAAAGACTAAACATGTGTATCCAAGTAGAAGGGCATATTTTTGAACATTTATTGTGCCATAATAATAATTAAAAATAAGTTAATTTGTAGTAATAGGTATTTATTATTATTCACTTTTTCTGTGAATTTAAAATTTAAAAATGGCCAACTAATGTTATAGCAATAGTCTTAGACAGAAAGAAGGGTAAATATTGGAAAAGTTAAAATAAATCGCAAATTATTAAAAATGACATATTAATAAAAGTTGTGGGTTTTTGTAAGATCTTTCAGAAAAAATAATAATATATATGGTGCGCCATTTAAAAAAATCGAGATTTTTCAATTTAAAATGATCCAAATATATTCGTTTATTTTGAATACCCTGTAGCATCTAATTAAAATTCCGTTGTTATCTTTTACGTTCTTCGAATAACGCTAATATCAAATATGAGTGATCTACCTTCAAAAATAATGGCGCTATCGTAATTTTTTTGAAGTGTGAAAATTATTTTCTTTTTTGAAAAATTGAAATATTGGAAAAACTATTAGGTTTAGGTATGCATTATTACTAATAAAAAGTTTAAAATTTTAAAAGGAATTCAAAACAAAATTTAAAAATAGGGTGTTTCATTTAAAAAATGTATGTTTTATTCGTCACCTTTTTTGAGCCAAACTTATACTTTAAAATAATTTTAAATTGTGCATCCTAAGAATCTTTACATCTTTTGTATTTACTATTTTCTCATAACTTTTGAAACCAATGAAATAATGAACTTTACTCTATCGTTGACTCACCCTGTACATGTCTCTCCGCCCCCGGGAATCGAACCCGAGTCGCCCGCATGCTAGGCAGAGTCAATGACCACTATGCCACAGAAATGCCATGTAAATGACTTTTCTGGTTGTTTGTGATTATTATTAATATACTAAAAATGTTTTCACTAAAAGTCTAGAATAAGGTTTCATACGACTAGAGAAAAAACCTAGAATTTTTTACCGTGTCTGGAGTGAAATATTATAGCCATATTTCAAGATCAAAAAATATATTAAAGTAAAAAACAAAAAATATAAAAAAAATCCGAAAACTCGCGAAAGTCTTTAATATTTCACGTCGATGAATTTTATCATTTTTCAACATGTTTGCGGCGTAAGAAATATCGGCTTTTTTAAATTAAAAAGTGAAAGATTTAAATTGAAAGTCAATATATTAAAATCTGTACGAAATCTCAGTCATTTGTCATTTAAAAAGTGAATGTCATAGAAGTATAACTTTATGTATTCTAAGATATATATTTAAGTGTCCAGTATATATGTACACGACGTAATAGACCTTTTAGTGTTTGTTTTAACAAGGCAGTAAATAAAAAAAATTGTGGACAAAATTAGATATTGATCACCCCCTAACTACTTTAATCCTACGATAGTTTCTATTTCCTATGAAATTTAGTTAAATATGTTTAAATTATTTAATTTTTTTAATACTTTGAACACACGATTAGTAATATGGTATAATAACGGTACTAATTTCCTTAGCAGCAAAAGGCTTCGATGTACAAGGCTACGCAGACGACCATGTAATCACCATCAGGGGCAGGCATGATGGCATATTATCTGCTCGTATGCAAGCGGCCCTAAACTTGGTTGAGAACTGGTGCTCAACGGAAGGGCTAAATGTCAATCCAAGTAAAACAATTATAATACCGTTTACAAAAAGGAGGAAAACAAGATTTATAGCTCCTATGTTAAACGGCATTACGATCAAACCTTTTAAAGAAGTAAAATATCTGGGAATTGTCCTTGACCAGAAACTCAATTGGAACCCGCAAATAAAAAGGACTATCGCAAAAGCATCAACGGCACTATGGGCGTGCCGCAGACTATGTGGTAAAACATGGGGTCTAAAACCCAAAATGATCTACTGGTCATACATTACAGTTGTAATACCTATAGTTACTTATGCCTCACTGGTCTGGTGGCAAAAAACAGAGGAAAAAAGTACACAAGGAAGGTTTCTGAAACTGCAGAGACTTGCCTGTCTGGGAGTTGCTGGAGCCATGAAAACTTGCCCAACGGCAGCTCTGGAGACAATGTTGAACCTCCTTCCCCTGCACCTGCACATAAAGAGGGAGGCGATACTGCCTCCAGAGTAATCCAGACACAAAATATAAAGTCAGGAGAAATCAAGATTGAAGCTCTGACCAAACCCACGGACATGATGCCTATAGTGCGGGACTTCCAGCGCTCTTTTGAAGTGGTTATTCAAGACCGCCAAACTATGAGTAAGAATGCACCAAAGCATGAACAAGGCTTACTTGTCTGGTACACTGATGGATCTAAGATGGAACAGGGGGTTGGAGCGGGTGTCTTTGGACCTAGATGCAGACTATCAAAGTCTCTCGGCAGGGCTCCCTCCATCTTCCAAGCTGAAATCCATGCAATTGACATTTGCGCTTCTGAATGTGCCAAAAAAGGCCTTCGAGGCGCAACCATATATATTTTATCGGACAGCCAGGCTGCTTTGAAGGCATTGACTTCATGCACTTTTAATTCAAAGCTGGCCTGGGAATGCCGACAATCTCTAAACCAACTGGCCAAACACAACAGAGTTACTCTGGAGTGGGCACCAGGACATGAAGAAGTGGAGGGCAATGAAATTGCCGATCAACTCGCCAAGGAAGGAGCACAGAGACCATTCTATGGACCTGAGCCCTTCTGTGGTACCACTAGAGGCCACCTACGAGGAACTCAGAACATGGGAAAAAAGTCAAAAAGAAACTTACTGGGCCAACATCCCAGAACAAAGGCAGGCGAAAAGATTTATTTCGCATTCACCTAAGTACACAAAGAAGCTACTGGAACTTTAAAAAAATGAATTTAAACTGGTTACCGACTTCTTATCAGGATATGACCCTCGGAGGTATCACCTCAAAAAAATGGGAAAGACTGAGGATGAAAAATGTCGGTTTTGTCACGAGGCAAACGAAACTGCGGAACACATTCTCTGTGAATGCAGAGAACTGACCCGAAAACGGCTTAAATACCTCGATATATCTTACTCCTAGAGATATTATTCAGCTTGCACCGCGTAGTATCCTGAACTTTGCTAAAGATATAGGAATTACCGGGCACTAAACAACGAAGGGTATTCACAAAAGATCTCTTTAGGTCGAAGTGCAGGAGGGCTACACTAGAGCCGCGACCCCGTTCATTACAATACAATACTAATTTCCCTAAGGTTCTTGGAAAATATTGGGTCGTTGCATTTCTTGTGGCCTGTGACCAAATCCCGTATGTGTTCCGAAATCAGAAATTCTTACTTTGCCCCATCTGTTTGACATTTTTTAATTGGTTAAAATAGTTTAAATCTGTGCTTACGTTTATAAAACATTTTGGTTTATAACGGATACCATGACCTTTAAGACGTCATCGTATTTACCACAGAACCATAAATTTTTCTATAATTATAATCCCACCAAAGACAAATATTTAAAATAGGAGCCAAGTTCCTGTTTAAAAATTTCGGTATCCTTAAGTACTGAGTTTTACAAGTTCTGCCCACAACTTTGTTTTACTCTTGTTTGACTTGCAAGTTTTTACTGATATTTCTGTATTAATTAATGTTCTTTTTTTATTAATTTTAACAGATTTTTTTAATAATACAAACAGATCAGTAAAAAACTTGCCATGTCAAAAAGGAGTGGAACAAAATTGTGGACAGAACTTGTTCTAATTTTAAATTTCAGTACGCTAAAAGGCCGAGATTTTTAAAACATGGCCCTTATTTTACATAAGTGGTTTTGGTAGGATTTTATCTTTTTTTAAGTTCAACGAATGAAAAAAAATGGAGGAGTGTCTTATGCCCTTTTTTCGAGTATACCTTGATCTGTAGGTAGAACCTAATCTTTAAAATTAGTACATATATAGTAAGAAAATTGCTTATTTTAGTGTCCCTTAAATCTTCTTTTTCTAGTGAATAAAATCCTGCCTTTATTTCAAATTTTAAGACAGTTATGACCTCAGAAACTCAGGTTTAATCACAAAGTAAACTTCTAAATAACCTCTCTAAATATACGATAATATCGCCCCTCCTTCAGGATGTTTCAAGAAAAAATGTGCATTTTTTAGAATATTTTCGTTATTTGTATCCTAAAGCCTACTTACGTACCAAATTTCAAGTTTCTACTCGCTTGATGAGTGCCCCATAATTTTGATAAGTCAACGAGTCAGTCAGTCAGTCAGTAGCAAAATGTGCGTGTTTTAAAATGTAATATATCAGAAACCACTTAACATAACTTTTTTCATTGTATCACAGGTGTTAATCCCTGTGATACAATGAACAGTCCCACACTTATGTGAATTTAATTACAAAATCTCATATTTTTATGTGGAACGATAACAAAGTTATGATAGGGGGAAAATGCTGAAATGCGCCGGGATTTGACATGTTAGGTTAATCGACAAAGCTGTACTATAATAAAATTTTGATAATAAAAGTCACGGTGTTTAGGATTTAAAAAACCGAAATAAAATATACAAAAAAAATATATTTTTAATATTAGGCAACACATGGTAACGAATTAGATTATTTTTATATCAAACTCATAAATTTAAAAAAATGTTATTTTGCAGATATTAGTATTTATGGACATAAACATACTCTACTCCTGAATATTTAGATAAACTACCAATAACAATTACAAACTGATATTGGTCATAAATTAAATGCAATAGCAGCAAGCAATAAAATTTAAAATAACTTTAATTCTGCAACTGAGCAATTTGCAAATTTATAATTAAACTTGCTGAATTGCCGTTTATTAACAGTTTAGGATTCCTTAACTGGGATTCATAATTTTCAATTACATATATTATGTTTAATATTAAAGTAATGTATTTAAGAGGGGTTATGTTAATATTAAACAATCGTATAGTAAATGTCTAAGACATTTTTTTTCGCGTAAAAAGTTTAACTAGGAAAAATAATCAGCAAAGAGTGTTCTAGAATTAATACGGGTAAATCTGTTAAAAAACACTTTAAACCTAGAAATGATTTTGGAAGTACATGAACTAAGATAAAACTTTTTGCGTTCTCTTTAGAAACAGATTAACTACAATGTGTCGGAAAGAAATATTGGATCCAACGAAAGGGGGTGGTTTTTACACCATTTTTTTCACCCCTAAAAAATACATTTCGCTAAAAAATTTTCCATTTTTAATGGTGCACATAGGTTTTTTTGGCTACGGAATTCAAATATAATATCAAAAATTATATTTGAGGGCTAAGAAAGGCTAAATTTACCCAATTTTTAACCCCTTACTCCCCTAAGACATACATTTCGCTAAAAAAAGTATTTCCCCGTTTCTAATGGTACATATATGTAGGTTTTTTGTGTCACTAAATTAAAATATGAATTAAAAACTACATTTAAGGGCTTAGGAGGGCTAAATACACACTTTTTTACACCCTACACCCCTAAAAAATACATTTCGCTAAAAAACAAAGTTTTTTTCCATTTTTAATGGTTCATACAAGTTTTTTGGGTCACTAAATTTAAATATGATATTAAAAAATACATTTAAGAGCTTATAAGGGCTAAATTCACCTTTTTTTTTACACCCAAAAACAAACTTCCCATAAAATCTGAATCTGCCATTATTTTTTTTAAATGCATTAATGCGGCTTAAAAAAAAATAAATAAAACGCAAAAGCACAAAAAAAATTAAAATAGCATTAAAGTTCAAAAAAAAAGAAGAATTTTAAGACCTGTAAGACAAAAAAAAAACCCGTTTTTTAAAAATTTAATTAAAAAAAAAAATTTTTTGAACCCTTTTTTAATTAAAAAAAAATTAAAACAAATTGTTTTTGGGGAAAATTAACCCCAACCCCTTGATTTCGTTTTTGACTTAAGATTGGAAAACAAATAAACCATTTTTATCATTTCAAATTAAAAAAAAAAGTAATTTTAGAAAAAATAAAATCTTTAGGGTAACATTACATATCATTACAACATTACTAATCAAAACTAAACCCTCTTATTTTTATTCCTGGTATTAGATTTAAATTCAGTGGACCAAAAAAACGGGAAAAAACCTTTTTTTTAGCTAAATGTATTTTTTAGGGGTGTAGGGGGTAAAAAGAGGGTGAATGTAGCCCTTTTTAGTTCTTAAATGTAATTTCTGATATTATATTTGAATTCAGTGGCCAAAAAACCTATATGTACTATTTAAAATGAAAAAAAAAACTTTTTTTTAGCGGAATATAATTTTAAGGGGTGTAGGGTGTAAAAAAGGGTTTATTCAGTCCTTCTAAGCTCTCAAATATAATTTTTAATATTAGATTGGACTTCAGTAACCCAAAAAACCTATATGTATCATTAAAAACGGGGTAAAACTTTTTTCGACGAAAAGTATTTTTTAGGGGTGTAAAGTGTAAAAAAAGAGTGTATTCAGCCCTTCCAAGCCCTTAAATGTGATTTTTAATGTCATATTTGAATTCAGTGACCCAAAAACCTGTATGTACCATTAAAAATGGGGAAAAACTTTTTTTAGCTTAATGTATGTTTAAGGGGTGAATGGGGTAAAAAAAAGGGTGAATTTAGCCCTTCCAAGCCCTTTAATGTAATTTCTGATATTATATTTAAAATCAGTGGCCCAAAAAACCTACATGTACAGTGACGGAATTAAAATCTCGTACACCTAATTTTTCCCAGTGTGATGTTGGCTTTTGCGTACCTGGATCACCTGGAAATATACCTTACTTGACAAATTGTTATCTGTCACACATTTTAAAATTATATTATTTTATTTTTTTTAATTTTGAAAAAATGAACTAGAGAAGGCGAGAGTAGTTACTCTATTCGAAGAAGGTGTTTTCCTGGGAAGAATAGCTCAGCAAGTTGGGAAACCAAGAAGCACTATTCAAAGCCTCAGAACTAAATGGGAAAATACAGGATCATTGGAGAGAAGGGCGGAAGTGGTAGAAGAAATTTTTTTAGAAAAAACCTTTTAGAAGCACACAACCAAACTAAATTTCCTGGGACAGTAAGAACGGCAAGAAATCGTATTGGGAAAAAATTGGAATTGAAAGCAGTGGCTGCTAAAAAGCCATTTTTGACCGATATGAATAAAAAGCAAAGAATGGGTTTGCACTGGAATATTTACCGCAAGGTATGGATTTTTGGGAAAGGGTAGTATTACCGATGAGAAGTTTTTCAATCTTATTATAGCGGGCAGATTAGAGTGTATGGCCGCAAAATACACGGTACGAAGAAAGATATACCCAACATGTTAAAACAAGTGGAAGATTTTCTGTTAATGTATGGGGGTATATGTCTTTCAGAGGGCTAGATTTAATAGTCAAGCTTATATACTCATACTCCAAAATGTTATGTTGCCATCGGTAAACAATATATTTGAACAAGAAAATTTTATATACCAGCATGACAACTGCCCCGTCCATACAGCAAGGAGAGTTTCGGACTTCTACTGGAAAATAAAATTTCATTGTTACCTTGGCCCTCAAGAAGCCCTGATATCAATCCAATCGGAAACGTTTGGGGATATATCGTAAAGGAAATTAACAAGAACATCCACAAAACAGTGATGATTTGTGGAAAAAATTGAAGAAACCTGGGAAAAATTACAATGTTCACCATGACAAATGCTGATTGCATCAATGCCCACACGTTTAAACTTATTAGTGGAAAAAATGGTGCCGCTTTGAAATATTAACCAGTGTTTTTTCTTTAATATTTGAATAAAAATAAACTATATATTTATTTTGGGGTCATTTTTTTATTGATTAAGGTGAGAAAAAGGTAAAAAGCCAAGTTTACAAAATATTCAAAATTGACAGTAAACAAAAATGTTAAACCCCAAAAGTGTGGGGCCCCCCAAGTTCTTTGCGGGTCCCATCTCTTAAAAAACAAAAACCGACAAGTCCGGTTGGTTTTTTTTTAAATTAAAAGACAAAAATTTTAAAAGTTTTTCCCTTCTACAGAGGGGTTTTAAAAAATATTTTAAATTTAAAATTTTTAAATTTATTTTATCCTTTGCATAGCATCTTTTAGGTATACAATGTATACAATGTATACACAAAAGATGCTGTATATGATGTATAAATAATTATTGATAGCTTTCTAAATATTTTGTTTTTATCTATTTTGCTAGGTTTATTAAATAAACGCTATGGCTGTTAGTAATTTTTTATCATCTGATGCCTTAGGTATGATTTAATTATTTAAAAAACAAAGTTTAAATTATATTATTTTTGTACTAATAGTTAAAAAAATGTAAGTGCAAGAAATAAGTTACCTAAACTCCAGGATTTTCCATTGCCATTTTAATAATTTACACGATTTACCTCAATAAAAACCATTTAAAGTATTTTCTTTATAAATTAAATAATAAATAAAAAATATATGCAATAACTGTAACAAAAAAAAAAATAATTTCTTGGCAAAAAAATTTACTGGTTTTAAATAAATTAATTTAAAACAGCAAAGACATTTTTTGCGTCAATAAGATTTTTCTTTAAGTATCAATTAAATTTAAAAAAATATTTACATTTAAAGATTAGTCGCTCTGTACCAACTAGTTTACCTAATTAAAAGAAATATGTGTCTTCCTGAGTAAAATAAAAATAAGAAAAATAAAATCTGTGACAAAATAACAAAGTAAATTTTAGTTTTATTACATTTTGCCTAAAAGTTTTTACCTTTTTTAAAGCATTCTTTACAATAAGACTATTCAATTAACTTAAGCCTATTTAATTTTAAATACTTACTTATAAAATAAAAAGATTGGACATAAATACATCTCAAGATCAATCTCTTGTGACCTAAAACTAAAGGGTGTTGCTGTATTGATGCTATATTATTTAATAAATAAGTATCTACCTTGGACAGGTTTAAAAATAGGGTACAAAAGCCTTTTTATAAATTAAGGTTTTAATATTTTATGAGAAAGATTACTACAGTCTTTTAATACCGAATATTTTTAATGGTATTCGAATTTTTTGTATGTTATTAAAGCATTATTAATGTTGACAGCGTTTGGAATTATTTGCCGTATAAAACCGAATTATCGATAATTGAAATTAAATTTTAATATTTTTTTATAAAATAAGCAAAAAATGGATTAAAAGTAACTTTTTATTCAAAAACACATTTGTTAAGTTAAAGATACTTTAATGGCAATGACAACGTTTATATCTATGATTTCATCGGATAGAAATTCTGTTTGATAGTAATTATTATCTGCTTAAAATGACCGGTATAAACGTTTCGGACTCATATTTTTATCCGATGTCGTCCTCTAAGTCCCCTCTTGTTTTGCTGAAAAAACGTGTGTTCCTGAACATCATCACAACTAGAAAGCTATAGCTGCCTTTTAAAAACTGCAGATATTAAGACAAGTGGCCACAAGTTGTCACACAAACAAAAAATGCTGCTACATTCTTCGTTTGTGTAAACACAATACGTAACTCTTGCAGCCGCAGTCTCAAAACTGCACAGCAAACAAAATACATGCTTTGTGGATTCGGGGTTACTCTCTTGGGAATTACCTATTTTTTTAAAAAGTGGATATACTGGACAATTTATAACCTATTCTTAAGCCTTTAAGCGTGTAATTGAAACTAATTAACTAATCTAATATTAACAAAAATAAATTAAAAATTTATTATTATCAATATTTAAAAAAATTCCCAAAAAACATGGAAAAGTTAAGTGATCGCCTTGTTGTACTATTGATCATATCAGGATATGTGCTGTTAATTCGTTTTTAGTAATTAGCTGCAATTTAAGCATCTATAAATTTATCTTTTTTTAATTTTGATTGTACCAAAACCTTGCTAGATTTTGTTTATTTAGTTCTGTTTGTGTTATTCACCTGTTTATATCAACTAAAAGTTATTGAACCTATTATGACTTAAGCCCGCTTGTCTTTCAAAAAAGGAATTTTCTAAAACTGAGATTAAGCGCTGAAAAGGAATTAAGAAATCGCAAAAGCACCAAATTATTGATGTTTTTGTTATTGTCCTTCTTTCCCATTTTTTTTCCTTTCCTTAAAGAAAAGGAAAAGGATGCCCTGAATATTGCAGCTGCAAAAGGTTCTTTTTTTTTTAGGGCGGGAACAAATTCAATGTAAGAAAAAAAAATCCCTTTTTTATTATCACTCAAAACTTATCTTTTATTCGAAACTAAGTTTTTAAAGTCGGTTTGAAAAATTTCTGAGAACTACTTAATCTTTCATGAAATTTTAAAAGATCTTTGAAATAAAATTTTAAAGGATTTGGGACGAAGGATTGTTTATTTTTTTCGATGAAATTTTAAAAAAAATTTTTTTCATAAAATTTTTTTTTTTGTAAAATTTCTCAAAACCCAAATTTTTTTTTTTTTTTTCCTTTGTCCAAGCCCTAGTTTATGGTCTTAAATAAAACACATATTTTTTTCACTTCAGATAATCTTGTAAGAAGTTCTTTTGCCAACACGGACGCACCTTTTTCGCGACGTCACAATGGCAAAGTTTTTAATATTTTTTCACAAAAATTTCGATACTTCTTTGTCAAATATGTATCTTTATGATAATACAAAATTTAAAACATGTAAAATAAATTGTTAAAAAAATGCCTTTTTGTCCCCACAAAACCCATGTAACCCCTTAAGTTTTTAAAGACAAAAAATAAATTGTTAATAATGGATAAGTCTAGTACCAGGACTGCCGGTGGTACACAATCATTTGTTATATTACCCGAAGTAGTACAGGTCATTTGTTTGAAACCACGTGACCCCCGCTTTTTTTTGAAAAAGGGTTCCCGCTTGGTTTCTTTCCTATTTACAATGTTGCCAGAGGGAAAAAAAAGTTCAAAAGTTTTTGGACATTTATTTTTTTTCTGTGACAATTTTACCAGCTTCAAACCCCGAACAAAGCAAAATTTTAAATCATTATTACTGATTATAATAACTCCAAAAATTTTTAAAAATTTCCCAAAAAAAATCAAATCAGTGCAGGTTTTTTCCCAAAAAGAAACCCTTTGTATGAGGAAAATATTAGTGTTGGCAACACAGGCTCGTTTCGAATAGACTGACTGACATACGACAGACATTGTTGCGTAGCGGTATTTTAAAAGAATTTTAATAGTTTTTTTGAAAGTTTTTAAATTTTTTTTAAATTATTTTAAAAACGGAACAGTTACAAGCCTAAAACAGTTCTTTTAAAAGAACTAGCTTTAAAATATCTTCTAGTTTTAAAGGTATTGTTACATGTGTTTTTGTTTAATTAGGTTACAATTTTAAATAGAACTTTTTTTTTACTTTAGAAAAATTTGTTAAAAAATAAGTTCCCTAATGGATTTCCATTGCCATTTTAAAAATTTTAAATTAAAAAAAACATTTTAAAGTATTTCTAATAAATATATGAAAACTGGTCATAATTTCTTCGGAAAAATTTTCATGTTACCATTTAAGAAAGGTTTCCGTACAAAACTTTTTGCGTCGAAAATTTTTCTTCAAGACATGATTTTGAAAACAAAATTACATTTAAAGTTAAGTCCTCTGTAGGCCTACCAAATTTAAACAGAACTGTGTCTTTGATAAATTAAGAAAACAAATCTGTAAAAATCAAAGAAGTTTTTTTTTATTCAGTCCTAAAATACTTTTTAAATAAAATTTTAAATAAGCTATTCAATTACCTATATTTTTTTAAATACTTTTTTAAAAATTTGCCATAAAGACACTAAAACAACTTGGAAAATGGGGCTTTTTCCATATTTTAATCACATTAGTTTAAAAAAATCTTCGTTTAAAAATATAAATTTTTATAAATTAGGTTAAATTTTTTTGGGAAATTAATCAAGTCTTTTATAGAAATTCTTAATGTAAATTAAATTTTTTGTACCTTTATTAACTTATTCAGGGAAGCTTTTGGATTTTATTTGCCCGGTTAAAAATAATTTAAAATTTTTTTACGTTTTTTTAAAATCTTAAATTTCTGTTAAAAAACATTTTATTTAAATTTTATCTAATTTTTTTTTTATCATAGAAACTGTTTGTAGTAATTTTATTATCTGTTAAAATGACCTAAAAATTTTCGGACCATATTTTTATCCGAGTAGTTTAATTAAATAATTTTTGGAAAAACTGTTTTAAACAAAAAGAGAGTAATGTTTAAAATTTGCATATTAAGTATAAATTGACAAAAATCCAAGGTGTAAACAAATATAATTGCACCGCAGTCTTCGCAAACCCAAAAAAAAAAGTAATGCTTGTGTTCGGGTATTCGGGAATTCCTATTAATATTCTGAAATTTATAAATCAAACTTTAACTTAAATTTGGGAAAAAATTTAACTCATTTTTATTAAAAAATGAATTAAAAATGTATTATTAAATATTTAAAAAAATACCCAAAAACTGGAAAGTTAATGATCGCCAATGTTGTACTATTGACATATGGTAGTGCTGTTAATTCGAGTTCGTTTAACACTAAAAATTTATCACTATTGACAAAACCTTGAGATTTTTTATTTAGCGTTGTGCACTTTTTCAATAAAGATTGATAAACAACCCCGTTGTCTTTCAAAAAAGGTTTTTAACAACTAAATTTCCTAAAAGGAATTGTCGCAAACCCAATTTTATGTCTAATCGTCTTTTTCCATTTTTTATCCTTATAGCGAGCAACAGGTGCCCGAATATTGCAGCTCCCAAAAGTTCTTTTTTAGGCGCATGTCGACGATTCTTGAAAAAATCCCACTTTTATTCTCATTTTCACTTATTTTTACCCAAAGTTTAATTTTGCAAATTCCCGAAACCTTAAAATGTAATTTTACACAGATTTTTAAACGTTAGAAATTGGCAGGTTTTTTTTTTTTCCAAAAATTAAAAATGTTCACAAAGTTTTAAAAATTGTTTTTTGAAAAGTCGGAATCCAAACCCTTTTCCAAGCCATCTTATGGTCAAAAAAACACATTTTTCCTTAAAAACCTTAAGAATTCTTTTGCCAACTCGGAGAAACCTTTTTCGGACCAAACGAGTCACAAAGGGCATATTTTAAATTTTTCCAAAAAGGCTGTAATCTTTGTCAAATAATATCTTAAAAATGAAAAATAGAAAATTTTAATTATAAATGTTTTTTACATTTAAAATAAATTTTAAAAAAGGCCTCCGCCAAAACCATGTCTTAAGTTTTTAAAGAGAAAATAAGTTGAAAAAGGAAAGTCTGTACCAATTTGCATTTAACGGGTGGTACACGACTTTTTAATTTTGAAAAGATGAAAGATACTTAAATTTTTTTAATGAAAATAAATTAGATCTAATTTTTTAAACCAAGTTTTAATTTTTATGCTGGTGCTTTAATTTACGAGGAAAACTTCTTGTGCTTTGCCATTTGTCAAATTAATTAGGCCCAGTTATCAAAAGTACGCAAAATGTAAACTTTGTATTGCCCAGTGTTTTAAAAATTCTTATAACTACTAATTAAATTTACCGGAAAGAAGTGGCCTAAACATCCAAAAACCCAGCACAATCGGTACCCTGTATTTGGATTTCATACAAGCCTTTGTGGGCTGACATGAAGATAAAAATGACGTCAAAATCTGTATTTCTGTATGTAATTATTATATTGAATCATATTTCTAAAATGTATGTTACTTGGTATTAAATTTTATAATATAAATGAATAGCTTAAACAAAAATTAAAAAACAAAGTTTTTTTTTACAAAAAAATCCTGTTCTTTGACACTACTGTTAAGTCTAATTAAATGGCTAACTAATTTATCTTACCAATTTCACGAGTTGGAAATTTTGCTAACTTTACGACTTACAATCATCTTAATTAAAGTTATAGTTAAATTTGTCCCAATTTAAATAGTACTATGAACATTGGTTCTTGTATTTTTTCTAGCAAATTATTTTTTGCCGACATTTGCAAATATTTAATATGCCTTTGCTATATTTTTGAAAAACATTTTATTTTTTTGCCGCCAATGTCACGCACACAAAAACAACCCTATTAGGTTTATACCCTTTTAGAGCAACCCTTAGCAGCTTTTTAGTTCTTTAGGGGTAAAGGAATGGAAGTTTTTCAGTATGGTTTTTATTTACCCGTGTTAAGATTTTTTTTATTAATGGTTCCACTTGTCTTATATTTTTCATGATAAAAAATTCAGGTACTGCCCAGATGTTCATATTTAAATATTTAATCTTCAATTTTCTGTAATTGTAATTTTAACGAACAAGAAAGTAAAATAATAGCTAAGATTTAAAAAAACAAACTTTAAGCGATTTTTTTTTTGCTTACAAATGTTCCGAATCTTTTAAAAATAAATATTAATAAATTAAATAATATCTTATAGAAATATGATAAAAAAATTACACTAAAACATGGGATTTCCATTATCTGTATTTTTTTTATTTTGGGACAGTCCACGAATGCCTAAGTACTAACGTACCGTGGGTGTCTTAAGTGTGGTGAAAGGGAGTTTGTTTACACGGGACTTAAATTTTTGGAGATTGGGAGAAAAAAAAGTTCGGGGCCCTTCTAATTGAACTGTAAATGGATGCATAAAAGTTGCACTACGTGTTGCTCTGTTGGGAGCTGCCAGAGAAGGAATTATACTGGTCGACTCCTTTGAGCAGAAGCCGTGAAAATACCTATAGAAGAGAGACAGATCCACTACAGCTCGACCGTGGGCAAGAAGAGGAGGCCTCTCTGTAAGCGTGGAATCATTAATAAGACGAACGGCTTTTCTTTAAAAGGAGTCCAAAATGCTAATTGTTGTAGGAGACGCCATTTCCCAGACATGAGAACAATATTCTAAAGAGGGTCTGATTAGGGATACATACAGAGTATGATTGGAATGTGTTTTCGAGGCATTAAACTGAACAAGATATTTGGCGCTCCAATCCAAGATAAGTTTGAGGTCTTGTGAAAGAGATATCTGCATTGACCTGCGTTTGCTTTCCAAATCAGAATTACATGGTGGCTTAAGAAATTAAATACTTGAGTGGAGGGTACTATCGTCAGCAAAACTATGAATGGGATTGATTGTGGAAGAAAGAAGATCGTTAATGTGTAGAAGAAACAGCGTGGGTACCAGCACTGAACCCTGGGGCACCCCAGCATTAATTTGGTAGAAGCTGGAAAAATGACCATCTACAGTAACTGATATACGTCGATTAGAAAGAAAACTGTACAGCCAAGAGCAAATTTTAGGTGGAAGACCCTAAGAAGGAAGTTTGTTAAGAAGTCCATCATGCCAGACCTGATTGAAAGCTTTGGATATGTCAGGAGCAACGATCTGGGAATCACCAAGAAACTCAAGGGGCTTGTTCCAGTTCTGTGAGACAAAGGAAAGACGATCAGCTGTGGATCTTTTGTGACGGAATCTATACTGACCATCATGTAAGATCTTGTGTTTTTACAGATTTGTTAATTAAGACACAACGTTTTGGTTAGTGATGTATCTCCAACCGTTTTCAACACTAACCGAAACGTTGTGTATCAATAAACAAATAAAGAAAATGGAAGTCCAAGATTTTAGTGTTATTGAAACCATAACATTGTCTAACACTTTTAATGATCGAAAACATTATTGACGAGTGTGTGTTAGGTACATGATGGACTCCAATCTAAAAAGTTATAATTACTTAGGAAACACAGTTTATCAACTGCCCTTGCTAACATCTAACTTTAAAAGTGACCCATTTTTGAAGCTAAATAAACCAATCCCAAATCAAAAAGGGAAAGTTAAACCTACGTGATGAAAATGTCAAAAAAGTAAAAGGATAACATATGAACGGGAATAAAACTTCTGGGTGTATTTTTAGCAACTATCATGTCTCGTCCAAACGAAAATACTAATTAGCTTGGTTTCTTAATTGCTTTAAAAACACTTTTAAGCAGACATATATAATAAAAGTTAGCCTTTAGAATAATTAATAATATGAAATAAGGCATATAAATTCCTTAATGCTTTGTATTTCTAATTTTAATGATCTGCCTTTCTCGTTTAAATCTAGACAGTCGTTGTCCTGTTACCTTTTGTCTTTTAACATACATATTGTTTTTGTCTGCATTGCCACAATTTAGTGTAGTACAAATTGGCAGTCGCGTATATTGTCTATAAAACGTGAAAGGAGATAGGTTTAACTGCCTAATCTACAAATTAACTGAATTAATATACGTAAAGAATTCAGTAATTACTCAAAATTATTTAAATTGTTTCAAAAAGTGGGAGGACCTTTTCCCCTTGGCCTCCACTAATAAGGCCACTGTCGATAATAAAGAAAGGTTCCCGTGGTACTTAAACTTAATGTCTTTTATCCAAGTATTCACAAAAAGCTATTAAAAATAAAAGATGCCATTTTTGGCGGTTTATGTAGGATTCACATAAGTGTGAGAACTGTACAAGGAAGTTTAAAGGTGTATGGAAGCCCAATGTGAAAATAACTGTCAGAGTTGGCCCCGCCGATTCTGCGCAATAACAAAATTCCACGAAATAATTTAATGTGTTGCCTACTTACACACTGATAAATCAGTGTGAAGTTAGCCAACACATTATAATTTTATGAGAGCCGGAGTACCGTTTTTTGGATTGATCAAAACCTTCTTATTTTAGTGATTAGTGTTTATTAAATTGTGACTATAATTTTGTGTTTATTGTTTGTTACTTATAATATCGTAACAAAATGATTACTATGATTAGAGGTTGTATGGTTTTGTCTTGCAAATTCAAGGGTAACATAACCGTCTTTTTAACTTTAGGTAAGTATTTTTTATATTTAAATTAGGTGCTTCTTATAAGGCGTAACGTTAGGTAACCGAATAAATAATAATATATCAATTATGAATAATAGGAAATGAAAATTTCATAGGAAATATTAGTGAGAAAAGTAAGGCAATCTTAATTATCTTTTAGATGATTTCCACAATGTTTGTGTATTTCTGTGGATTATTAAAAAGAAATAAGGTTTACATTTAGGTAATTTTATTTCATTTAATAATTTAGTACACTCTTTTAAAGGATCAAAATTATTGATTACTGGGCAGACCAGGCAAATTTTAATATATACAGGTCCCTCTAATTGAATGAAAGGAAGTCAATTTTGTATAGTTTTTGGGGCGCTGATTACAAATCTAAAAAAAATCGGCAATGTTTCGTTTTCGAGATATTCATCATCAAAATTGAAAATCAAACTAACCTTATTTACACTATTCTTTCCTTCTTTTTGCAAAAATTTTGATTTTTACACTAAATTGGTACACAATATTTCACAAACACCTTTAAAAACTTTTTTTTATGTTTATTTTACACCTTTTTTACACTTTTATTTTTTAAGCAAATATGACTGCTGCCTTTGAACTTAAAAGTTCGCAATTTAATGGAAAAAAGATGTAAAATAAATAAAAATACAAGGTTTTAAAAGGTGTTTATAAAATATCGTGTGCCACTTTAGTGTAAAAATCAAGAATTGTGTACAAAAAGAAGGGAGAATATAGTGAAAATGAGGTTAGTTTAATTTTCAACTTTGATGATGAAGATCTCGAAACGAAACGTTGCCGAAAAGATATTTTTTCAGATTTGTAATCAGCGCCCCAAAATCGGAGAGGAGGCAACTTCGAGACAATACCATTTGTTTAAAAATAAATTAGATTTTTGGTTTCTTAATCTTGCATTATCAACTTTTAAGCTCGACATACTGTACACACATAATATTTAACGGATACTGTTACAATGGATACTCAGATACCAAAGGTTACTAAACATTTTTAACCACTGTTATTCTGTCTCATGAATGTTTGTTATTAGTGAAAAGTATATGCCTAAAAAGCAGTTATAAAAATTTTCACTTTTTAATGTACAACCAGAATCTTAGGATTAGATTAAACTCATTTACACTATCTTGCCCTTCTTTTATCACAAAACTGGTGATAAGTACATAATACTATCATACAATGTTTGAAATTTATTTTAAAAAATCGTGTTTTTATTTATTTACAAAGATTTTTGGTAAAAATACAAAACTTCCAAAAATATTGACCATTTAAATAGAAGGCAGTAAAGTGGCGCCATCTATTCTTTCCATATTATCAGATTATATAAAATCTAATATTACACAATAATTTTAAATATTCTATATTAGTATACTTTAATAACCAACAATTTTGTGCAAAAAATAAAAAAAAAGTGAATGTTGGGATTTGACATTTGATGTTGTCAATTTTATAGATAGTAACAAAGAATTATGGAAATCCGGCCCTGACCTACTATTCATTGCGCAAATTCCGCGGGGCCAACCCCCCTATTCCCGCTGCCCTGCACGCCTGGACAATTTTGTTCTACAGTATTGGGCTTCCATACACCTTTAAACTTCCTTGGAACTGTACGTTTTAAGTAACATTCCCAAAACGTTTTAAAATTAATATTCAACTATAAAAAAGTTTTTTGTGGTACAAAACCATTAGTAGTATTCACAAAAGCTGAAAAAAAAAAAAATGTCTTTTTTCGGCGGTTTCTATAGGATCCACATAAATATTAGGTACACTGTACTCTTTAAATTGCGTAAGCTTTTTGTAGTACTAAAATTTAATGTCTTTTGTGCAAGTAATCACAAAAGCTATTAAAAATTAAATGTGTCATTTTTTATGATTTTCATAGGATTCATACAAGCGTGAATACATTACCCTTTGAGTTGCGTTCCCAAAACGTTCCAAAATTATTATGCAATTATAAAAATGGCTTTTTGTAGTACTAAAACCTTATGTCTTTTGTTCAAGTATTTACAAAAAACTATTAAAAAAAAATATGCATCTTTAGACGGTTTTCACAAGTGTGAACATTGTACGCTTTAAGTTGTTCCCAAAACTTAACAGAATTATTATGTGATTATAAATAAAGCGTTTAGTGCTACTAAAACTTATTGTCCTTTGTGCAAGTAATCACATAAAGCTATTAAAAATGAAGGATGTCCTTTTTGAGGGTTTCTACAGTATTCTCACAAGTGTGAACACTGTACGCTTTGAGTTGCGTTCCTAAAACTTTTTAGAATTAATATGTTAAAATCAGGCGACCAGTGCCTGACTTAAAAATTTCTATAAATCATTAATTAATTTATATTCATGAAATATATTTTTCCAAATTTTGACATTTAAAGTGACACTTTTCAAAACTCATTGACGTTGTCAAATATCTTAGTTTATATAACTAGTTACAAAAAGTATTTATTTTAAATACGCATGCTGGATAACCTTATTGTTTTTTTTTAGTGCGCGTTAGCGTAAATTTGCCATAAATGCGATTAGCTATTACATATCTAAAGTTAGGTTATCTATGGTCTAACCATGCACTCTTTGTGGTTAAGTTCCAATATTACATCTCAGATAAGAGCGGAGCGACTAAATTTTCTCGTCATGTTTTCTCGGAGCAAGTGGAGCTAATCCGGGATTTTGAAACTTCAGATTTTTGTATCAGTAAATAAGTGTGATTTTTATTTGTTTTTTGCACAGTTTTTTTTCTGTTACTTGATATGAATATTGAGGCCGAAATTACTTTTTTTTCATATAATAAGTTGCATATTTAATTAACCTTTGACATTTAAGAAATTTATCTTAAAGCTTCTTCAAAAATAAAGAAATGGTTTTTAGCAAACAGAGCAAAAAAAATATGTAATATTAAAACCTAGCCTGTATTTCTTTACTAAAACTGGATTATAGAAATATTATTGTAGATTAATGTCGCAACTTCGCACCTCTTTAAAACTAAAGTATCTGTTATACATCTCTCTTAAGGTGTTTATAAAACCAGAAAATATGAGTCTGAATAATTTTTGAAGAATTTACATAAACGTATTTGAAAGATTAAAATGTTACAAAAGCGGTATAATGCAAAATAATTAAACTTAACTTCCAGTTTTACCAAGTTTGTAAAATTTGCTAATCCGCATGTAAATTTAAAGCCCTAAGCCGTAATTTACACTAACTAACGTAGGTACACTCCACCGTTTGTATGTACACGTTTACACGTAATTAATTTGATATTTGTTTTTCTGCAAGGCGTACAACAAGATATATTTACCTTCCCGATGATTAACGTAGTTGTGAACCTGCTTATTTCTTAAACGTGATTACTCTATTCCTAAGATTCAAAAAATGTATTTAGTTAAAAAAAAATGATGTGAAATCGCATTAATAATAATTTTAGTAAAATATAGACAAATTCAAAAGCTCTGCAAGCATAGTTTAAAGAATATACAATATATAAGTTAGGTCACTTGCATATAAACCTTTGATGTTTTGGCTTCAAAGACATCGTGCGGCGTCTCCGCCGATCACGAATCGACAAAAAAAATCCTCTAATCGGGATTGTCGGAGAACGGGGAGTAGATTTTTCATTATTTAAATGAATATTACGATAATATAAGCATAATATTAATAATATTTGCTTGTGGTCACCAACGTCACTGTAAATAAATGTTAAATTTTTTTGTCTCTATTACCTATTAATAAATATCCCTAGAACTACAAATCGGGGTAGATATCTACCCTGGGTAAATTTTAGTAAGTAAATAATAATAAGTAAAATCGTAACAGTACTTTTGAATATTTTTATATCTGTTTTTTTTTTTTTGTTTTTCATAAGAGAAACAAAATAGATTCCAAAAACCAATATTTTATGAATATTTATTTGATTTTTTTCATTGATCGGATTCTTTATTTGTTTGAATTTTCAAAGTTCCAAATAAATAGACTTTTTTAGCAAAACATTACGATGGCATATTTTTTCTTAAAGCTATATGTGTCCTCTTTGAAATCCCGTTGGAAATTTAAATATCGGTTTTTTAAAAAAATACTTATAAATTGTTGTCTGTTAAATGACGGTTTGGCTGTTTTTAGGTACTTACATCTATTTAAATTAATTTTTAACCAACTTAATCTTTATAACATTGAATTTGCTTTTTATCATTCTCTTGGGCCTAACAAAACGAAAAAATTCGAGTACTCATAAGTCAGACTACTGCTTTAAGAATGATTTTAAGAGCAATAATCCCGTCAGATAAATGTTTATCCCGGTTTGAAGTTTGCAGGTAAAAAAATGGGTTTATAGTTCTAGGCCTATTTTATCATTACAGATGAACAAATAAATATTTATCCATCTTTCTATTGTATAATGTAAAGCAAAATATAAATTTATGGTAAACATCTAAAAAGGTCGATCAGACTTTCACGGATAATTAATGGGTCACTAGCAAAATATGTAGATATGCGCAACAATTTTTATTTGTGTCTTGGGAGTTTAAAATGAAATATTGCAGCTGTTTTTTTATTTTGAAATAGTCCACGAAGGGAAAAGGCCTAAATACCAACGTACCGAGGGTGTCTTATGTATGGTAAGATAAAGTCTATTGACACCAGACCTAAATACTTGGGGATTTGGAGGAGAAGGCAAAACTCCTGGTGGTAGTAGGTTCCACAGTCTGGAAATTCTAGGGATTAAAGAACTAACAAAGTGGAAAGTTCTGGGCCTCTTAAGCTAAGACTGTAAAAAAATAAATAAAAACGACACTACGTATAGCTCTATTGGAGCTGTCAGGGGTGGAACTAGACTGGTCAATTTCTTAAAGTAGAAGCCGTAAAAATATCTATAAAAAGCGACAGATCTCCTACAGCTTACCAGTGGGCGAAAGAAGAAGGCTTTCCCGTAAGTATGGAATTATCAATAGGATGAATAGCCTTTCCCTAAATGAAATCAAGAATGCTAAGAGTTGTGGGAGACGCCATTCCCTAGACCTGAGAACAATACTCTAAAGATTGTCTAATTATACATTAGAGAGCACACATAGGTAATTTTAGGCAAGTTTTCAATAGAACAAATGTTAAAATTTACCCTCTCTAGCAGGCTCACTGATTAAACCTATAGATGGAATCGCATATGAAGGAATGCGACTCCTAAAAGGGTTTAAAAAATCCTCATCTTTAAAAAGCACAAATCAAATACGGTTCTGCGTATAATTAGCAAATTTGTGGAACTCAGTGAATCCCAAAGCACTTTGCCAAGCTTGACATTTGAAAGTTTAATATATTTTTAATACAAATACCAACAAAATGGTCTAATCTATATGATCCATATTAATATGGTCCTTTGGGCATCCAAAAAACGATAAATCGCCTTTTATTCTACTTTTACAATTATCCACTGTACATATATTATTAACAGACATATTCAACAACTTTTTAGGGACACGATATACCAAAGCACACGGTTTCTGGCGCACTGCGTATCAGTCGGCTTCACACCATAGACTGGTACGAATCATGGCACAAAGAATACAAGGTAAGATCTTGCGCATGACGTTTGTCACGTGATAGCCGGGTTATTACGTAGTAATGTGACTAAAAGGATTTTTTCGTGACATACCGTTTTTAAATACTGGTTGATAGCAGTTCTTTTTCCCATCATTCTAACCGTGCTTTACCCCCATATCGTCTCAAAAACGAAACGGTTTACGTATATCATGCGTGTGTCAATTTACCTACTAATCGTTTAATACGCTTTTAAGTTTAAATCCAAATGTAAGGTATTTAAAGAGTCAAGTAATCAGTCAAAAAAATAAGATAAAAACCAAACTTACCATTTAATAAGATATTAGCTGTTTCCAAGTCAACTTTAACAAGTAAATCTTTTCCTCTATGATTTAAATATAATTGTACTTATTCATTCATTAGGGAATTAACTGATTAAATCGAAAAATTTGCAATCCAAATACGCGTTAAACCATAGAAAAAAGACATCACAAGCACCAAAACAATGGAAAAGCCGCGAATCCTCCATTATTTTAATTTGACACTTGACATAACAATTGTTCAAGCGCAGGTCAATGCAGATATCTCCTTCACAAGACCTAAAACTTATCTTGGATTGGGGCGCCAAAAATCTTGTTCAGTTTAATGCCTCGAAAACACGGTCATGTTCGCAGTCGCGAAAAAAGTCTGCAAATGCTCATCCCTTACATATGAGCGGCCAAGTTCTACAGAACAAAAAGTCGTTTAATCTTGTGGGCGTTAATTTTAAGAATAACCTCAACTGGCACAAACACATTTCATCCATAGCTTCGGCAGCTTCAAAAAGATTGTTCGGGAAATGGCGTCCTCTACAACACTTATGCATTCTGGACTCCATTCAAAGAAGAGCCGTTCGTCTTATTAATGATCCAACGCTTACAGAAAGGCTACCTCCTCTTGCCCACCGTCGAGCTGTAGGGGGTCTGTCGCTCTTCTATAGGTATTTTCACGGCTTCTGCTCAGAGGAATTGGCCAGTATAATTCCTTCTCTGGCAGCTCCCAACAGAGCAACACGTACTGCAACTTTTATGCATCCTTTTACAGTTCGGTTAAAGGGGCCCCGAACTTCTCACTTTCTTCGTTCTTTCATCCCTAGAGTGTCAAGACTATGGAACCTGCTGCCCGCAGAAGTTTTTCTTTCTCCTCCCAATCTCCAAAAATGTAAGTCCCGTGTGAACAGCCTTCGTGGACTGTCCCAAGATAAAAAAAAATAACAATTGTAATGACGTAATAATGACGTCGTAACACCTTCTTCTACGTTACCGCTTCTTGCCAAAATTTGTTTTAAATTAAGTTGAAGCCGTATGTTTTATAGTGGTATTTTTATCAATTTGTTTAGCGTTTTACTTTGCTTTTCGGCAGTTTTGCGACTCTAAAACTACTTGAAGTTTAAGATAATTTGCTCTATTAAATGCCCATTTCTTTAAAATAAGCCTAATATTTAAAAATGGCAAAAAATTCACAAACATTGCAGGCTTTCTTATGGCTTTCTATTTAAATTTTGGCGCGAAGTCACATTGCTACGTGATTGCGCAAAGCGAACCGATTTTGGATCGCTGGTGATCCTACCTTGTATTCATTGTGCCATGGGTACGAATATATTGGACAGACAGGGATAATAGAGGTGCGTTTTGAGAGCCGCCTCGGGTGACAAAACTCATATATTGTATATTTTTTAAACTATGCTACAAGTAAAGTCGCGATTACTTTCTGACAAGCAAAGAATTATTCAGAGATCAGTACAGGAATAAGAAAATCATGCTATTGTTATAAGTAGGTATAAAACTTGCTGAACTTAGTATAGTAGCTAAAGCACAAATAAAAAGTTAAGAATAAAAAGACGTGCTATTTTGTTTTTTTTTTTTTTTTTTTTTGATTGACGTAGGTGCTTAGAAACTGTTTTATTGAATCATAAGACTTTTCGTTTTTTTTAAAAAATATCTCAGCCGTATTAAAAGATTTTTCGTTTTGCTTACGCCAAATTAAAGGCCTTTGAAGCGCGGATAAAGCACAATTTTTTCAAGAATTTTTGGCGGAAAATTTAATTTTTATTTAACTTTAAAAATATTAAATATTTTTTTTAACAAAACCGTTTGACCCACTTATAATTTAAAAAAATATATGTGATGTGTCTTTAGAAGATCTAGCTTCATGAATTTTTTATAAATTTTTAAAAGGGTGATAGGTTATCACCTAATTTAAAATCTTTTTTTTTTCGCTGTTTTTCAATATTTGTTTGGAAAAAACTCTCAATTATTATTTTTTTATTTTTCTAAAGATTTTTTTTTAATTTGCGTCTTCTTTTTAGTAACATTTAAATTAATTTTTCCTTTAAGTTCATCTTATTTTTTTTAATCCAAAAGTTATTTAAAACTTCCATTCTTAAAAAAATAATACAAAATTAAATTGTTTTTTCTAAAAAAAGTTTTTTCTAAAAACAAAAAATATCCACAAATAGAGAAAAAATAGATTTTAAATTTTTTGACCACCTATTTCTCTTTTAAAAATTATGAATAAATTCATAAAACTAAATTTCCTAAAAATACATAAAATATATTTTTTTTATATTTGATGTATAATTATTATTATTTGATTATAATTTGGCGCAAGCAAAACTTTAAACTCCTTTAATGCGGCTAAGATATTTAAAAAAAATCAAAAAAAAATTATCATGATTCAATAAAACAGTTAAATTAAAAAAAAAGGAAAATGCACGTCTTTTTATTCTCACCAAGCCTGGCTGGGTGAGATTTCAAAAAATAAAAAAGCAGATTACCCTTCCCCGTATATGCGCCAAGGTGCTTTGCTTCTTAAACGTTTTTAGCTTTAAAATAAAAAAATACTAATAAAATGAAGCCTAATGACCTGACACAATAAGTAGAATATAAAAAAAAAACAAACAAGTCTAAGACCATATTTACATTTTCACATGGATTTTATTTTTTTACATAAAAAAGCTTTAATAATATCTTTAACACTACTTATTTTGTTTATTTAATAAAAAAGTATTTAATTACTTTTTATTTTCTTATAAAGAGGCATTAATGAGAGTAACATAAGAACCAATGAAATGCTTTAGTATGACGTTCCTTTGCTATTTAATTTTTTTAATGTTTAAAGGGAATTTATTATAATTTGGTTTTGGTGAGTTTTTGATTCAAGGACTAATTCTTTTAAAGTTTAAATTTAAATTTCTTTACAGATTTACTAAAGGTTTTATTTTTATGGCACTTTCTTTTTTCGCCTGCTAATTTCATCTCATTGATTCGTTACCACTTCAATCGCAAATAATAAAACGTTACTTTTTCAACCCAAAGTTTGGCTAGGTTTGTCTCTTTGTCTTTTTTATTTGATAACATTATTTGCATTCGTCTTGTTACTGCCACTAGGCAGATATTTTTTAGAAATTAATAGAAAAAAATAGTGTTAATTCACTTTAAGGTTCGTTTCGCGTTGCTTTATTCCGATTTAACGTAAAACGGCTTTTCTTAAGAATTGAATAAAATTGTCATTTATCTAATTAAAAAAAACTATTTTTTTTATTGTCTGCGTAACGAGGTATTAACAATTAAATTTTTCATAATTATCATTGTCGATATCTGTCATGTATGAAATCCATGCATTCATTTCGGAATATCTCGAAAACAGTTCTTACGATATTTTTTAAAAACTAATGCAATAGACAGAGAACGGTCTGAAAGTCAATGGCAAGCTCATAAACAATTTAAGATATGCCGAAGACACAGTGATAATCGCAGACAGTCCTGACGGCTGCAACACCTATCAACTTCCGGTGATACAATGGGACTGAGGATTAATATCGCAAAAACAAAGATCATGCAAATAAGTCGCAATCCGAATAACATGCAGCTATAAATATTAATAAAATGTAACTTTTAAACCCACAGAACACAAATTTAAAACCTAGAAAGTTGGACAGCCACGATCTGAATCCTGAGATAGAAATTAGATTCGCATAGAACAAGCTAGAGCCAATTTTATTAAAATGTGGAACATGTTAACCGACAGAACACTCAATTTAAACATAAGATTTAACTTTGTTAGATGTTACGTGTATTCCACGTTACTGCATGGAGTCGAGACCTGGACGCTAAAAGTCAGCAGTATTAACAAGTTGGAAGCATTTGAGATGTGGGTATATCGTAAAATGCTGCACAATCCATGAACGACCATATCACGAATCAAGAGGTCTTACATATAATCCTGAACAATGAGACCAGAAAAGACAGTTACCTCGAATTTTGGCGCATCAATTCTAACTGAAGAAGACTGCAAGATAGAAAACGTGGGATATAGCTTAGATTATAAGCAAAAACGAATTGGGAAGGGGTTTATTAGAAATATAAAAAGAAAAACTTGAATTTTACTTGAATGCGTTATGTTAAAAATATATTGATTTTTAAAAGTTTACATAGGTCTGTTTGTTATTAAGAAATAGTGAACACTATTTTATTCTTTTATTGCGTAATCGCTCTTAAGAAAGGTATATTTTAGGACTAGGTGGGTCCAAAAAGTGTAAAATAGTGTAAAATATTATTAAATAACGAACAAACCTTATGTGTTGTGTGTACAGTCTCCTACAAAACTAATATTTTCGAGCATTGAGAACCTCTAACTTTTGGTAAAGCGTATTCGATTTTATTTGGAACAGCGTTAAATTTGTGGTCCACTCAAAATAGTGCATCACAAATTAAACCAAAATAGGAAAAATATAATAATTCGTACTGGTACTAGTCAAGGGAATTTCGGCCCGTTCATTAATCAATTTTTGTTAAAGAGAGATGGGCAAGTTCGGCGCGGATGGCATGAAAGAGACAAAGATAAGAGATGTTTATCCCAATCTCGATTTGACTTGGGGACAGGCCAGGCTTTACTGACTATAAGGCGATAGTTTTGTCTGTCGCGAGTGAACTACCTTAAGTCTTTTTAACATATTAATGGCGCGTAAAAAAAGCAGTTTGTAACCAACGGCCTTTATCACATTAAAACACCGCTTTTAGTTTGATTAGCTTAGTTAAGCAACGTAGTGCGTAGATAGTAGTCATGTTGATCATAGGCTGTACTCTTGTGTGTGGTTCGGATTTCATGGTAGACTGTAGATCTCGTCTGGAGATAGTTGTTATATGTATAACGTTTGTAATGGCACTACCACTTTATCTAAAAGGAGCAATGAAATGCAATAACTGCGAGTTTTTGGACTTGTACAACGTTAACGGAACTGGAAAAAATGGATTAAACATCTAAGAATTTAGCAGTCACGGTAACTATTACTTAAGCTACATACAAGCCTTGGGAAGCTAAAAGATAAATATATGCTTTATGGCAAAGAGTATATGTGTGAAGTGTTTACTTAAAATTCTTTTTGAGTAGAAGCACGTAAAAATTTCATTTTACCCATATCTTTAAGAAAATTCATGTCATTGAGTAAAATGATCTGACGTTGAAGGATATTATTTTTACAATTACACTACCCTCTCATGCGAAGAAAATAAAAATCGTTTTACAATTTAACTATTTATTTTTATCAAACATAAAAAATATTTACAATTTTACAAAACAAACTAAACCGTAAAACCGTTAAGTTGGTTAAAATCTACTTTACAATTTACTATCAAACTGGCATTCGTTATGAACTTCGTAGAGCATATCTAATTAATTGTAAGTTTTAGTTTGGATAATGAGAATTTGATATCACTTAGATACATTCTAACTATCCTCACACCATATGAAATTCTAATTAGAGCTTTACGTAGATCTGGATTTAAGGATCAGGAGGCTCAAATGAATTTCTTTCGCTTATAAAGTATTCAAACTGTAATCCAGAATCCAATTAAACGTAACACTGTTTTAAAATTAAAATTTGATAACATCAGAGAAAAGCATATAAGGGAAAGCTGGAATAGACTGCTCATAATTCGAAAAGAAATTGCTAACCTTTTATTTTGGTCAATATCAGTTAGATGTTTTTCTTTTTAATGTTTAACATTTAAAATTAAAAACTACTTAGCATTTTCTGTTTTATTGTGCAAAGTCATAACGAGTCGTATTAAAAAATAAATTTTTATGTGTAGACTTAACTGAGGTAGATTACCAGCGCACAGCGGATGGAAATATTACCATTTTTGAAAACAAATATAAAATTAATTTCTTTTCATTTTAAATTTCTTAGTTTATTTTTAAATACCTAATTATTTGCACCTTTTTAGGTCACTGGTAATAATTAAACATATAATTGTAATCAAAAACAAGAGTAAGATTTAGCGCAATTTGTCATATCAGTATAATTAAATTGATTACGTATAATCTCTGCCAAATTCGGCAACGCGATTAATCCTAATTGGGGATGAGAGTTTTCGCAGCCCACTATTATGGGTATAAAATTTTGTAGCCCTTTATATTTTACTATAAACCAATACCACCATGAATACTGAAATTTTTAGCCAAACTGAAAATTTTCAGTTTGGCTAAAAATTAACGTTAAAAATACCTAAGACTGCCTTCCCACACCGTTAAGTATTTTTTACTTTAAAAAACTTGTGTAATCTATTGTACTGGACAAAAGAACTCAAATAAAAAAAAAACATTGAGTCCTATGCCGCAGAGTGCAATAGGTAAAAGTATTTTTCCGAAACTCACTTGCCTGTTTTTTTTTAATGGTATTAGTCAAAAATGTGTAAACTAATTTGGAATTCATTAAAATCAGCTGATAGAAAGTAAATGTATTAAGAAGATTATAAATATAGATTATATGATCTTCCTTGCGATAGAAGTAAAAGCCCACTACGCATACTCTTTTATTTTTTATTTTTTCAAAGATTTTAAAAATATATTTGTTTTTTGTTTCGAACTAATCTCTTTCATTTGTGATAAAACAGCTAAAACAGTATTTTTACAAGTAAAGTCAAAACTTACAATCAAGAAGAAAATACGTCAGATTTAGATCACTGTCAAGGTGCGCTACACCACAATAAGGATGCTTATGATATTATTTATGAGGCAATTAAAGGCACTTCAATCAAAACAAACTTAATTTAAAACCTACTTTTATTTTTCTAATAAACAAACCGGTCAGTTTTCATGGCTGCAACAATTATGCGAACTAACTGACTAGCTATAACCATAAAAAACAACAAAGGGTCGGAACCTCGCTGACTTTCAAGTCGAAGTGAATACTGCTTTTATCCGTTAATTAAATTACACAGGCCAGCGTTTTTACACCTTATTGGAAGTGAATTGGTTTTTCAACTGGAGTAAAGTTTTGGTTACGCTAATTTTAAATGTGTCTTTGTTTTGTCTGTGTTCTTATTTAACAAAAATCAACATAAATTATAATAAATACAAAAATTTATGTCTGTATATTATTATATTTATAAAATAAATATATAGGGTGGCTAAACGAAAACAAGCGAAGATGCTTTTTGAGTTTTTTTTTTTTTTTTTTGAAAAAACGCTTTGACTCGTTTACCTTTTTTTCGATGAGGAAAACTTTTTAAACAAGTGCAAGAACCCCTATCTGCAACCCCTGAGGTGAATTTTACCCCTGAAATCCTAAATGGGAAAGGGGGTTGAGTGGCATTTTGTTTAAAACTTTTTTGATTAATTATCTTTATGCACATACCTACATAATTCCGTTTCGATTTAGTGGTTTTTGAAATACAGAATGTCCAAAAAAAAGCAAAATATCTGTTTTTTTGGTGCTTATAAAAGATTTCTAAATAACATCGATCGGGCCCAAAAATTTTAATTTTTACGCTAAGATGTGATCCCTAGCTGTAAGGCGTTGGCAAGGGTGTTTTGCAACACTGAAGTCTAAGTAGAAAAGGGGGTCCTCACTGACATACTAAGCTCATTTGGTACAGCAGTTTTCGATATACATGCTGGATCTACCAAATTTAAATTTCAAGAGTAAATATTTTGGGCTCTAGTAATTAATTAATAGAAACTAATTTGCCCTATTTAAGGCAGGTTTAATATACCCTTGATGTTAAAAAAGACAACTAAACCCTGTATATTGAACATTGCTGCACCAAATGCGCTAATGTGTAGGTATGTCAATAAGGAGAAAAAATACCTTTAAAATGGGGTGAAACGCACCCTTGTCAAGGCGTTTTAGTTAGGGATCATGACTTAGCGTAAACATGTTTTTCATTTGAAATAAAAGTACATGAGACCAATCATTGTTATTAAAAAATACTTTTTAGCACCAACAAAATTGGATACTTTACTTTTCCTTAGAAACCTTTTATTTTGAAAACCACGGAGTTAAAATTGCAGCCGTTTTACAGAATTAAAATGGCTTAATGTAGGTATGTACAAAGGCGAATCGAAAGAGCTTTCAAACAAGGTACAGTTCGACCCCTTTTTCTATTTAAGATATAAGGGGTGGAATTTATTCTGGTCAAAGAATTGCGATTAGGGGTTGCTTCATATAACCAAAAAGTTTCCCCGTCGAAAAAAAGGTGTACAGGTACAAGCGTTTTTCTGTAAATTACTACTACTAGTACTCAAAAAGAACCTTCGGTCGTTTTCGTTTAGCTACCCTGTATAAACTCAAGCGCTTAAAATGATAGCAATATAAAAATAAATAAGTTCTTGGGCTTTCCAAGACCAAAATCCAAGACTCTTACCTAACCCAAAACAGTAGTTGAGGCGCATCATTGCCCCACCCACCATCTTTAAATTGCTATTATATTTTAACCAAATAAAAAAATAAAAGGTAAATTAAATAAAAGGTATACTTTTACATTAGTTTTGGTTAGTTTAAACCCAGCAGCAATTGGGCGCCAGCTCTTGCAAGTGTAGACTTATGGCAGAAAGTGGACACCACATCTTGCAATTATCCCAAAAAGTGGGTACCACTTTTTGCAAATTAAATTAAATACTTTACTTTGGGTTGCTGCTTTTGTTAATAATCAAAATGACAACCAAATAAAAAGTAAATTAAATAAAAGAAGTACTTCCAAAGCAAACCCAGCAGCTAGTGGGCGCCAGTTCTTGCAATTGTAGACATCATGGCAGAAGGTGGGCACCTATTTTCGCAATTATCACAAAAAGTGGGCACCAATTTTTGCAAATTAAATTAAATATTTACTTTTGGTTGCTGCTTTTTGTAAATAATCAACATGACAACCAAATTAACAGTGAATTAAATAAAAGGTAATGGATGATAAAAGTAAGAAATAGGATAGAGATAAATTTAGTAATTTCCAAGGCCATAAACAATACTATCAACATTTCAAAAAGGTTTTTTATTTATTTTTTTAGACAACAAACATTGTGTCCATAAATAATTAAAAAAAAAACTTTAAAAAAATATAAAAATTATAAGGAGTTAATAAAAAAATTATAAAAGGAAACCGAGGAGAACAATTTTTACGGTTTCTTTAAAGACAATAAAACATATTCAATTACCGGGTCTATATTTAATACCAACAAACCAAATTCCTAAAACAATAATAATTTAGCAAGTGTGTGTGTGTGTGTGTTTATGTGTGTGTATAACTTGGTCCAAAAACTAACCAAGCAAAAATTAAACGGCCATTTACATGAATTCAAAACTCTGATTTATTTAGTTATTTTTCACAATTTAAAAATTCTTCCTAGATTTATAGATTACTTTGAATATATGAAAATTCTGTAAGGCGCAAAATAAACTAACTTTTGTATAACAAAACTATGTGCAAACAAAACGTTATAAAAAGTCTATTCAAATTTTATAGAAGAGCAAAAATTTGTTTGCTTTTTGGTACGTCAAAACCAATTGAGAAAACCAAAAATTATTTTTTAGTGGTGCAATAGCAATATATTTTGTAAACTTATTGGTTTTTAAAATAAGTTAAACGGGCATATAATTAATTGATTGCTTAGTTGCCGATCCAACACTCCATTGGTTAGTAGATAAATATTAAAAAATTAGCAAAAATTTTGTTTAAAAAATTTGTACTTAAATTTAATTTTTGTCTTGTTCTTACCAAAGAAAATGAATATAATACGATGATATTTAAAAAAGTAATATCCATACATACATATTTTTGCAAATACTGTGTTTTAATAATGTTTTTGCCCACTTACTACGCCTGCAAAAGCAAAAAACATCTCAAGAAAATAATGAACTCAAAGAAAGCTTTTCTAAGAGCTAATGGTTTCTTTAATCGATTTTTAAGCAAAAAATGCAATTGCATTGTGGCAGTTCCACACCTGGACGGACCCAATGCACATAGGCGAACACCAGCGGAGAATTGTGGATCCGTGGAATCCGCTGAGCTGTAATATTGGACCCCAGAGAAACTCACTGCGCTGCAGGGATTGCTGGCTTCGCCTTTCTATGTTACCCGCAGGTTACGTTGTTACGTTACTACTATATAATTTTACTTTGCCTTGTGACTGACCATTAAAATAAATACTAATATTATCACGAAAATATAAGTAAAATTATTGTGCCCAGCCCAGTAAAAATGCGAAAAAAAAGATAAGTTTTAAATTTAATAAGTTTTCGCAGAGTTTTCGCATGAATATGTATAAAGTAGTATTTTAAAAGAAATCTTAAGACGTAGGTATTTAATAAATCTTTTAAAATATATAAAATACGTTTTTTTTTATAATTTATTTTAACAAATTAAAGTCAATATGTTAGAAGATTAAGCTGTTTAGAGATGCGACATGACATATTTACATAGCCCACGAGCCTATAAAAAATTAAGTGTTACTTAAATTGGGTTTAATTACTTTTATATACAAACCTAACAAAATAATCCTAAAAAGATAATAAAAGTCAAGTATTTCTTAAAACATTAAAAAAATATCATTTTAATAACAAATTTAAATTTGGCAAACACTTTTTCAAAACTATATTTTCAGGTCTGGTAAAAACGAGCAAGTGCAACACATTGACTTTGATACACGCATTACCCACACAGCGTATTTAAAAAATGTTTAAGTTTTGCGCAATAAATTAAAAAAATAGATATTAATATAAGAAGTTTCTTGTAACAATAAACCAAGATTTGTATTCAGATAATAATAATAAAAATAAAATTACCATTGCATTTGTTTTGTGGTATCGTACTCAGGGTGTCCGGAAAAATATGACAAATCTCCCGGATATGAAAAAAAAAACACGTAAAAAGAATACTACAAGTTCAAATAAACTTTTTTTTTGTACAGGCCTCCTCTTCGGAGATATTGGTTCCAATGAAATCATGTTTTTTACACATAACTATTGAAGATAGAACCAGTCTAAAAGTTACAATTAATTAACCGTACCGACAAGTCTAACTTAATTTAGTAACACAATCAAAATAACTACAATTGTAATTTTTTTACAATTGTGGGGCTATGCTTACATATGTAAACACAGACTTGTTAAAGGATGATTAGGCTCTTTAGAATCGAGAATTATGTTTTGTTTATTAGTTTATTTGTTATGAAAGGAAATAGCTCAAGTGGCGCAAAGTATATGTTTAGTGTCGCTAGAAAAGGATTGGACGTATGGAAGGGATACCGTCTGGCAGAATTTAAAGAAAGCTGGAATGGTGAGTCTTGGGCAATCAGCAGTCATGATTTATTTACAACCGTTTATGTAATTTCGACATTACCAACTGTTCATAATCGTTCATCGTCTGGGCATTCTTTAATATCGTCTACCATGAAATCATCAGCAGCATTTAAAAATATTTGCAGCAAAAACAGGTTTACGCGTAGGTAGTTCAAACAAGGAATTTTTCTTTTAAAATCCCAAATAAATTTTTAATTACTCTTCTTATTTGTTTATAAGCTCTATTAAAATCTTGCTGTGCTTGATTTAGTGGAGTCATTTTTGAAACTCCATGCTTATCGCAAACACCATGATACTGACCTCCATTTTCTAGCCAGTGCAGGACAATCAATATCTTTACCACAGAGTTGTGTTATTATTTAACTGGTCCAGTATTCCGAAGAAGTTTTTCACATTGCTGTCTGCTAAAACGGAACCTTTCCTTTAACTCGCCATCAGCAAGAAAATTAAAGTCAATTCTTATGTTAAATCGGTATTCCCCATGGGGAGTGCCTTCATTGTCACTTTCCGAGTCACTTGACCATACGAGTATACCGAGAACGAATGTTCAGAATGAGAAAGTTGATATAATACTGCGTTTACCGAATTTACCTACAGATATAAATCGGTAGAACAATCGTTAAAAATACTGTAATACAGTTATACAAGTGCTAAAGTTGTGTTACTACCGCCCCACAGGTAATTACAAGTTAGTTCTGTTAAAGAAAAATTACAAGTGTAAAAAATATTTTACAATTGTATAACTTATAGTGGTTGTGTTACAGCGCCCAGGTATATTCCAATTCTATTTTAATGAGATGAAATACCAAGTAAGACTCTTTAAATTACTATCAAAAGAAGTGTTGTGAATTACTCACAGCTGCAGAGACTGACTAACTATGGCACTTATAACCTCTCTTAAATAAACCTAAATATAAAAAAAAATTACAATTAAAGCATAAACTTTTCTCGTAATAAACACTTTTTTTTAACAAAAATGCCCATTTAAATTAGGTCAAAGGTAATAAATGTTTTATTAAATTAATTTCAATATTTAATTAAGTACATCCGCTTTTGTTATAAAGTTCACTAAGCACTATTTATACCTGTTAGGAGTCAAACTTGAGGATTTAATTTACGGCTTATTACAATTTAAAAAATCTTTCTTTTAATTTGACTTTATTAAATAAGGATGCGAATGAACCGACAAATTAATTAGGTATTTTATAAAAGGAACTTTCCTGTCTATTTTTGTGAAAATCCTTATTTAAATATTTTGTCCTTTTAAGGCTTTGCTACTAAAAATTCCGCTTTATATTTTAATGAACAAAAACGAAACATATTTTAGGAAAAATTGCTTTTTCTTTCTTGTAAAGCCCTATGTATTATTATTTTTTAATTACACTTACTGTTTAGGTTAATAATCCCTGATAAATATAAACCAGTTTTAAAACCTTAAGAATTCCAATGCCCTTCCAGATAATATAGGAACATCGCCGGCGTTCGGCCTAAAAGTCTAGGTTAATCCTCCAAATTTATTGTGTTAAAGACCCCTCTTGGTGTATCAAGGGTAGATAAAGCTCAGTTAATTCTTAAAAATGCAAATTTTATACATAACACTTACTTTTTATTTTCTTTACATCTAATGTATTAAATTAATATTTCTAAGAAAAGAAAACTTTTGACAAAAACCATAATTTCGAACCAAAATGTAAATAAGTTTATTTGTGATTGTATAATGGTTGCCTCTTAATAGGCTATTTGCCACCATTGAAAATAAGCTTTAAATTTTGGTCATTCTATCAGATAATAATGTAAAGTAAAATATGCATATCTATTGCAAAATATACGTATTAAAATTTAAATATTTTTGAAATTTATTCAGCGACTGGAACGCACTGTGATTGGTTACAAGTTTGGTGACGTCACTTGCAAGTAAATAAATGTCACAAGCTTTGTGTTGCGTGTTTTCAGGTGTTATTTTCGATCTTTAAGGATCTAAATAACTGTTTTTTAACCATTTTATATAAAAAACATATTTCAAGTTACATAATTATCCATTTCGTACCTTAAAATGGACATAAATTTTGTGCAAGCCGATAACAGAAACCTACTTGAGATAGACGCATTTATGATTGTGCGTTTCTTTAAAAATAACGCTGACTACTATGCTGCAGAACTTAAAAATGTAAAAGCAGCTGTGTAAGTACTCTTAAAAATTATTTATTTACGTGTTCATCATTCAGTATTTCTCAAAATCTTATTGCAGGTTATGTTTCTGGAGTGTAGAAATATAAGGAGTACCAAAGTAAATTCTTCGCGAAGCCCATTCTGTATTTCGCGTAACTTATTATATTATTTTCATCTGCAATTTAATAATAATACCGTTAAGAATAAAACGGGAATATACTAACTTGCTAGGTCTATTTAACTTCTAGAACAAACCAAATAATTTTAATCCAAAAGTTAGTTTATACTTTTCAGTGTTTATAAGTTATCTAATGGCGATATTTTGTTGTATATAAATCGGTAGGTATTTAAAGCATATTTGTATACTAAATTAAAGCTGATCTTCACACATAAAACGCGATTTGAATGCGATACAAAACTGTTTGGATCTCTTCGAGCTAATTGTAACCACTTTTTTCGCCTTTAGAATTTGCTTGCGGACAGATATATAACGTTTTTAGTGGTCTATTCATAGAGTATTATTGGTAATTGTGGATTGCTACAATTTGTATACCATTAAAGCCAAATAAAAAATTGAAGGAAAAATGTTTATTTTACAAAACCACTTTTTCGCCTTTTGAATTGTTGGGACTTAAACAGTTTTGTGGTGTACGGAAACATTGTCAACCCCATTATAGCAATAAACAGATTTTATTAGTTGCGACATTATTATAATTTAAACTTTAACATTAAGTTTTATTGAAAATACTGCATTTTTCCCAGAAATATAAAATGTATTGTGTTTGCTAGGTACCAAAGAATAATTTAAAACGATTTTTCAAAATCAGTCAAATAGCTTATTATAGTCACACAACATTATTATCCAAATACTCTGGCAAAAAGTACCTAAAATCTGTAAGGAGAAGACAAATTTGTTAAGAATTTTTTCTTACAATTTGTGTATGTCTATAAAAAATATTTATCATTGCAGTTAATTTAATTTGCTTTCGTCACTGTTGGTAAAGGAACAGAATAAAAAGAATTAAAATAATTTTAATCTGTACAAATTAACTGATTTCTCTAATAAAATTATTATGGGTAATGCATAATACAAATATGTGAACTGTAACAGATAAATCGTAATTTTCCTTAAACTAAAATCTAATAAAATATTACCATTTCATCACAATGCCGATAAGATTTTAGTAATTAAATGGCATTTAGGCAGTAAGTTTGCATTCTAAAGTTTTGCAATATATCTTGTTTGTTTATACTTTATTTTAATTTATTTATTTTTTAACGACGCCCATGTACTAAAATTAACAATGAATTAAGAGTAAACATAATTTATAAATTATATAATTTTAAAATTGAAAAGAAGCTTGATACATTATTACCTGTATTAAAATTAATTTTTATACGCAATCTAGAAGTCGTTTTGATAAAGCTTCCGGGAATACTTATTTTATTTACCTTTATTACTCGTAATAGCAGGCTATAAAAAATAAATATTCCAGCAGGATGTAGATATCAACAAAATAAAATTTAATTGAAAATAGATAGGAAATGGGTTGTAAAATTTTGTAGTATTTAATGTCCATTTGATTAAACTATGTATTCTTTCTTATGGGTTATATACATATATAATATATACAGGGTGTTTCCTTAATATTGTGGAAAATTTTACAGACAGACCTCTTGAACAAAAATACAAAAATAAGTTTCTATAAACATATGCCCCAAACTTCTTAACTTTTGAATGACAGGGCGGTTAAGTTTTAAGAAAAAAATATTTTATTACAAACATAGACGCATAACATTTGGAATCATCTGCTACCCTGGAGAAGGGTTAAAATCTGCAACCCTTAGTGGTTTCTTACTGTATTTTTTTGTAGGGTTGAAAATTTGCAATTTATGAGATGGCTTTTATAGTCTTTCCTTAATAATAAACGTTTTTGTTTTGTGCATATCGTTTGTAAATTGTGCAGTTTTTGAGTTAAAAATTTTTATTTCAGCCCATTCCGGAATAGCGGATTATTACAAATATTGGTGTAGGGAAGCCTTGCAAAATATAAGCACCTATCCCAAATGTCATTTGTTTACGTTTATATATATTTATAAAGTAAAATAATCATTTTTTTCGCCCTGTAGTACAAAAGATAAGAAGCTTGGGACATAGCTTCATAGAAACTAAGAATTTTTGATTTAAAAAAATGTTTTGGGATCATACAGGGTCAGTTACAACGAAATTGGGTTTGAAAGTAACATCCAAATTTATTAAAATACATTACTCAGAACTAGATTTTATATAAAATCTGAGTTATAGCTCGTAAATTTAAACTATCGTATTTGAAAAAATTAACCTACAATAACCTTTTTCATTTTAATAAAATAGTACTTTAAATTTGTTAATTCTTAAAAAAAAAAAAAATTATTACGATATCCCTTATTTTTTGTCCATTTTTTTTAACAGTTTGACATTTTTTAAAATAAGTGATAAAGGATCTTATTTAATGCAAAAAAACTTTAGTTATGAGATATTTTTTTGAAACACCCTAGTTTAAATTAATGGGTTTTAACCCGAGATTGTTACCAGCACTTAAATTCTGAACAATGCATATTATTATTATTATTTGTGTGTGAAGACTAAGAATACCGTGACTTTTAACCATTACCTTAATAGCTACAAAATATCCCCAGTAATGGTTTAACCCTAAAATTATGATAAACTACAAAATGTAAATCTTTTCACATGATTCGCCAGAATTAAACTTACATATGAAAACATTCTGATAGTTTGGAATAATTGTATTATGCTGTCCACTTTAGTAAAATAAGTGTTATACCGCATTATGCCTGTGTTTTATGATTTATTCTTTCTTTCTGATGAATTTAATTTGAAAAATATTTTTTCTTTTTTAATTTATCGTAACGCATTAATTGATGTAATAGTCCGGCAGGCCACCGCAAAAAACTAAGCCAATAAGAGATACCTATAAAGCTCAGTGAGTTTAATTGCATTTTTTTACTTTAAAATATAATCGTCAAAAATCGGTTTTTTTAATATATATTTTTTATATATATAACTCGAAAACTATTGATTTTAAGAAAAAAAGGTATATAATCCAAATTAATAGCCTAATAAAACTACGTCAGTTTTTTAATATGAAAATTTTTGTAGCCCTTTTAGATTTGAGATATTAACAATTTCAATTTAAATAAAAAGCAAATATCTCAAAAACTGAAAGAGTAACAAAAAAATGTAATAAACACGTATTTTTAATAAAATAAGTAATAAATGGGATATAGGAAAAAAAGTGATTTTGGCCATTAAAAATTTTTGCTAAAATAACAATATTTTTTGGTACAAGTAAGTATACCAGCACTGATCTATCTAAAAATTAATTTCAAATGTTTTATTTATTAAATGAAACAAACTAATACACATGTGCCTGAAGGCAATGGGGATAACCTGGTGGCACCGATATTTTATTTATTTTTTTTTTGGTCCAATAACTGTGTCCACTCCGATAAACTTAAATAACTTTAAAATAAAATTTAAACTTTATTTAATTAAAAAAAAAATAATAATAACAAGTGGCTTATCTATCTGGGTGTTTTATATCTGGCAGGACGCTTAACATTTCTCGATCTTCTATGCTACTATGTGTAGCATAGAAGAACATAGAAGCATACAATTTAAATAATAATATTAATAATTTTAAAAAACAGTTACTTGTTAAGAATGAGTTAAGAAAATTTTTATCATATTTTTAACATTAATTTTTTTTAAGTTTATTTATTTTTTTCAGTTGAATAAATGTTTAAACTTTAATTTAATTATATTTCAAAGTAGAATATAAATGAGTAAATACCATAATTTTAATTTAAATGGCTTTAAGCCTAGAAGAAGTAGATAGCTTAATAAGAGAAATGTTTTAAAAGTTTAATGCTAAATAAAATATTTTTTTTTTGTTAAAAATATGATTAAAATGTTCTCAAAATCATTCTCAACAAGTAACTGTCTTTATAAATTATTATTATAAATATTTAAATCGATGATAAAAATATTTAAATTTTAAGCTATACACATAGTAGCATAGGAGATCGAGAAATGTTAAGCGTCCTGTCAGGTATATAACACCCCGATAAGGAGGCACTTATTATAATTTTTTTTATTAAATAAAGTGTTAATTTTATTTTATTTAAAGTTTTAAGTAGATCAGAATGGGTACAGTTATTGGACCAAAAAAAATTAAATAAAATATCCGTGCCACAAGGTTATCTAATATTGCCTCGAGGCACATGTGTATTAGTTTGTTTCATTCAATAAACAGAACATTTTTAATTACTTTTTAGATGGATCGAAGCTGCTATACTTACTTGTACCAAAAAAAATGTTAATAGCAAAATTTTTAATGGCCAAAATCACTTTTTTGCTTATATCTCCTTTATTACTTATTTTTAAAAATGTGTATAAAACCTTTATTATAGAGCTTACTATAAGGCACATTTTTTATTTTTACATTTTTGCGTAACTCTTTTAGTTTTTAGGATATTTACGTTTTTGTTTTAAATTTAAATCTTCAACATCTCAAAAACTAAAAGGGCTATAAAAACTTTCATAAAGAAAACTGACGTAGTTTTATTAGATCATCAATTTCGATAATATACCTTTTTTTAAATCAATAGTTTTTGAGTAATATTAAAAAAAAAACGATTTTTCACGATTTTTTTTTTTTGGTAAAAAAATGCAATTTGAACCCGCTGAGCTGAGGCAGCAGTGGCTTCGAATTGACTATTGTTCATAGTAATATAAAAAAAAAATGTTTCATGAGTATCTTTTATTGGTTTGGTTTTTGCAGTGGCCTCCCGGACTATAAACATAACTAGGACATTTGCATACAAATTCGCACTGGTAAAATTAAAGATAGGTTAACTAAGCGCAGGCTGGTTAAAATAACAAGCTCTAAAAGCATTTAGATGATGTAGGCCTGTTATATGCTCAAACCTAGTTTATGCACGACTGATCTGATTAGATTCTTTCGTAAAAGTCAATACGTACAGATAAATTTGTATTTAATAATATTTGCAATTGTAGATGATACAAGTTTAAACCACAGTTATATATATATACAAATATAGATATATATATATATATATATATATTATATATATATATATATATATATATATATATATATATATATATATATATATATATATATATATATATATATATATATATATATATATATATATATATATATATATATATATATATATATATATACATAATATATATATATATATATATATATATATATATATATATATATATATATATATATATATATATATATATATATATATATATATATATATATATATATATATATTTTAGTCACATTTTTTGGTATGATTAATAAAAAAAACTCTAAAATCATTTTGAAATAAACAAACTAACAAAAACAAAAGTTAAATTGGGTATGAAACAAACTGGGGGCCCAAAAATTTTTTTTGAGGTCAGTGCCAGAACTTAAAAAAAATACCTACCACATATAAAAAAAAAAAACAAGGTCATTAGAAAAAATGTCTTTACTACGTAATTTTGCATCTGATATTTCGTTTCTATTTTAATTAACTTTTACTTAATGGCTTCGCTGGCACCGACCTAAAAAAATGTCTTCTAATTTGTTCTGTACCTACTTTTGATTTCGCTTATGTTAGCTAATTTAGTGTATGATAAAAAAATATTATTTTATGATTTTAAGTTAATTTTTTTTAAGTTGATTTAATTTTTTTAAATTCCGTTTTTATTATTTATTAAACCCTGTGTTTTTTTTGCAGAGTTTTGCTTGTTCTTATTTTTTAAACTCTCATTTATCGCTTGCAGACATACAATTTTACTCGTTATTTTTCCTTTTTTACTTTGTATTTTTAACGAAAGACTTCTTAAGTTAAATTTAACAGAAATACATCAGTGTTTTCTTTAATTAAAATCTTACTATTACCCGTTTAAAGTAACTTTCTTTTACAAAAAGAACGTTTTCCATCCCTGTAGGCTTTGTTTTACTTTTTTTTCTTGAAGGCATGATCTAATGACAATAAGTTAACAAACATTGTTTGGTGTATTTTTTAGGCTTGGGTAATTTTTACCTTTCTAAAAAAAGCCATTGATTAATGTAATTGGTGTAATGTTATATTCGTAAAAAAAATAACTATTTTTTAAAAAGCTTTAAAATTTAAAACAAAAATTAAATTATATAATATGTGCAATGATAAATTATTATTTTTTTATTTTGCGGAAAACAAACTTAAAAATGCTTACACAGCCGATTTGTTGTATGAAAAGCCCTATAGATATTTTGCAGTGTTAGTTTTCCCGATGTGAATTATGGGCACAGTTAGTAGCAAATGTACAAGAATAATTTTACAATGTAGCTTTAGCCCACTTAACATTATTTGTGTGTATGGCATTTGAAAGCTAATAAAGCACCAGCCATGATATACGCTGGCCAACTAGATGTGATATAATTGTAATTACTGCGTTGCCAAATAAACATTGTTAAGAGATTTTGGCTCTGGGTGTACAGGGTTAGCCAGTAACGATTTAAATTATATTGACCAAAAAAAAATAAAAAATGATATTTAAATACATAAGACAAGAAACTTTTTTGCAATTTTAAATAGGCTAAAATGCTTATTCGTTTAGGATAAAATATGTATTTTATTATTTAGAATTTTTAATATGTTTTATATTTAAATAGGTTTTTGTTTGGTTTAAATTTAAAAAAAAAAACTTTAAGAGGTAGTTCTAATTATATTAGGTATGTTATGTTGCGCTGTAATAAACTTCCTTTCTATGATCTTTTACCCACAGTTCGTGCCTTGCTTTTCAGTTTTAATTTTTACTCACCCATTCCTGTCTTTGTAGATGGTTTTCTTCCATCTTTCATTTAATTAATGCTGGGGTACCTTAAGACTCAACACTGGCACCAACTCTATTGCTTACATAATCCAATATCAGATTCTTAAGCCAGTCTTGATGCCCAATGTAAAAAGCAAGCAAATGATATCAATTATTATTATTATCAGTGGCATCTGCCGTCATTTATTTATAGTAATATTAAGTAAGCATTTAAGATTTCTATATATCCCTTAAATATTTTCAAATTTTGGTTGCTGTAGAACCGTTCACATTCTGGTTTTGCTTGCTATAGATAGGTCTTCGTTTTCTTCCTAAATCAATAAAATTTTGTTTAATGTTGCAGTCTTTTTATAAAACTAAAATGGATGTTATTTTATAATTTATATTACACTGGCATTATTTTCTACAGGTTCCCTTCCCGGATGGACTGACTTTCTTCTCCTTCTAAGAAGTCTGTAAACATCGATTCGATGTTGAACTCCTGTGACATTAGTGAATGTTTAAATTACAATAGTGATTAAAAGCATCTAATGTCTCTTGCTATTTAATAAATGACACCTTAAAAACACACTAAAGTAAACATTAATAAAATTTTAACAAAAATGTAATCGACTTAAATGTAACTCCCAATTTTTAGCACGGTAAAATGTGAATATTACCTTAAAAAATAATTTAAATAATTGGTCCCTAATTGGTCAAAAATATTATATTATTTCTAATGCCTATTCAGAGCTAATTAATTACAAACTTCGTAAAAAAGATTTTTTTTTTTTTTTCTTGGGGTTTCTGCCCTTTTCCCCCTTTTTAAAATGAAAAAAAACCCCAAAATTTCCCAATGTTAACACTTTATATTTTTTTGGGGTTTTCTGACCAATTTAAAATTTTTGACCAATTTAAATGTCGATTTAATCGTATTTTGCTGTTGTCGATGCTCGTATTTTTTTTGGGGGAAATATTTTATGTGATTTTAAAGTGTTAATCTTTTAATTTTTTTTTTTTGATTTTTTTTCCCCAATTAAATTTTTAACCCCCCGATCTTTAAAATTTTTTAATTTTATCTGCCCCAAAGGGGCTTTTTTTAAAAAAAAGTTTTTTCATTTTTTTTTCCCTTTTAACTCCTTTTTTTCTGAAATTTTTGACCAAATGTCTAGAGGCATTTTCCAACCCGGTCTTTTTTAAAAAATTTTTTTTTGGGGGACCTGTTTTTAAACAGGGGGTTTTTAAAAAAATTTTGGCTTTGAAAATTAACACTTTTGTCCGTTTTAAAATCTGGCCAAATCTTGAAATTATCTGACCATTTCTAACCAATAATTTTAGCTATTTTTTAAGGCAATATTTACATTTTACTGTGCTAAGTAATAAAAATTTTTCTAATAAATAGAGTTTAATCCATTTGGGAATATTAACATACCATTAATAGTGGCAATTAAACTGCTTTTTTAACCGTCTTCATGTTATTTCTTATTGTTTGGAAAGACTACTTAAAAATAAATTATCTAAAAGCACCCATGACAATTAAGAAAAAAAAAATTAGATGTAAGTGATATAGACACACTACCAACAAACTTAACGGTTTATATCTTGCCACTAATGCGCCTCGATAAAAAAAATCCATTAAAGCTTTATTGTGTTTAGTGAGACATTCTTGACGACCCCTTTGATGGGGTTCGCGACTAAAAACATATTACTCCAGTTTGTTATGCCTTGAATATAAAAAAATCATTTGTCTACCTCCATTTTTCCGCTGATAAACACGGTTTTCAGCATAAACTTGTTATAATCGATAAAAAGCCAGGAGCTAAGAGGCTCTAAAAAAGGCAAATATATATATATATATATATATATATATATATATATATATATATATATATATATATATATATATATATATATATATATATATATATATATATATATATATATATATATATATATATATATATATATATATATATATATATATATATATATATATATATATATATATATATATATATATATATATATATATATATATTATATATCTATTTATTCATTTATTTATTTATTTATTTTACTAAGTTGTTTCAGACTTGCTTATATAACTATTGAGTAAAAAGTATGCAATTTTATACAGTACGAGTAGCACTGTTATCATGTGTAGAAAATCTTAAAAATAATAAAGTATAGTTGCTATAATTATAAAGAAAATTTATTTATTAATAGATTTACAATTGCGTGTGCATTATCAAAAGAAACAACATAAAACATTAAAACTAAATATACACAGGTGAAGTCAGCATAAATAGAACCTACTATCTGGAATATCATAAATTTTTAGTACGTTTAATTATTATCGCTATATAAAGTTGTGTGTGTGCATTGTACAACCTATTTATAGAGTCTTTTATTGCTGCTAAATCGTTATACATTTTTATGTTTACTTTTTATATCACCTTACGCTTCACAGAGCTTAATCTTTTAATTAGCTTGACATAATTCTTAAAGTTATGTTGTTTTAGCTTTCTAACTTTTTTTAAATAAATTTATTGCTTTTAGGTTAGGTTTAAAGTTAAAAGGGTGTGAGCCACAATAGACCGATCGGTCGCGGTGAAAGGGTGTTATACCCACTCACTTTAAACCTACCTACCTAGGTTTAAAGTGAGTGGATTTTTTACACCCTCCACCGCGACCGCTCGGTCTATTGTGGCTCACACCTTTTTATGTTTCTCCCAACAGGATCAGACTTCTAACGAATCCGATATCAGATTGGGAGAGAGTTCTTACATCTCCATTTACTCGTGCCGCTACCGGACACGAGCACACTGTGTGTTCTGGTGTCCCTGTCTCCTGGAAAGTATGACGAGCAGACGATTAGATCCGTTATGCCCTCGTCTCCTGGTTTAGTGACGTGGGTAGCTACCAGGTCCTTGTAACAGGAACCAGATGATCCTTCTGAGGCCGTTTCTTCCGGCCTTTCCCTATGAAAACGGTTTTATCCGTTTTCTGTTTTAAGCCAGGCAACCCTTTTCCCTTCAAAAGCAATTTTGTCCGCCTTCTGTTTGGGTTCAGGGATTCCTTCCTAAGCACATGTTTATTCGTGATGGATTTGCCCTTTCCTGTAAAACAGGCGCCTGTGACTTTGAGTGGCCTTGAGTGGCACCTCTCGAAACGTATTTATCCGTTTCGGTCAGCGCACCTTTGTCACTTTTTCCCTATAAAAACGGTTCTGTCAGCTTTCTGTTTGGAGCTAGGGAAGTAATAGTCCATCACGGAAGAGCCCCGCATTACCGCAGTAAGGCTAGATACTCTGAGAGGTCGCCCTGTATTTCAGAGATACCGTTGGAGACACCTGTTTCAGGCACAGGATGTCATTCACTCATCGGCACGGTATGCTAACACCTTGAGTTAAGCCTTGTTTATTGCTTAAACCATGATTCATCATTTATTTTGGGATAGGACACAAAGACTAGCGTACTGTGGATGTGTTGGGTGAAACAAGAGACAGTCTATTAACACAAGACTTAAAGATTTGGCGGTTTGGAAAGGGGAACACTTTGGTAAAAAATGTTCATTTTGGAATTTGCAAAAAAAACGTTGATTTTTTTTTGCAACGCTTCCGAAGAAAAATCGAAGTTTTAGACGCGAATCCTCTATTTGTATTTTTTTCGTTACTTTGATCAAACTTTATCGTCAAATCCCAAATTTCAAAAAATGACCTATGTTTTTCTAAAATCCACAGCTGGCTGGAATTTTTTAAGTCAACAATTATCCTATGCAAATATTTCAGATGCCCTTAGTTTTAAGAAAAATTCTTTTTTTTACAAAATTTGGAATTTGACGATAAAATTTGATCAAATTCACGCAAAAATACAAATAAAGGATTCGTTTTTGAAACTTTTTTTGCCAATTCCAAAAAGAAAATAGACATAAAGAGCTAAAGTCCAGACAACCCAAATTATTGGATTTTAGACTCACGGTAATAATAAAAATGACTTTTGACAGCAAAGACCAACATTTTAAATAAAATATTTATATGTTTTTAAGATAGTGTTTTTGGTCATGTCTTTTATATACTTTTAGTAAAGTTAGAATCTACCTTATTAAAATTTTTATAGTTGACATCAAACCTATTTATTTTTCAGATTATTTGCTAATATTTATTTGTATTTTATGTATATTGTGGACTTTTAGCTAAACGTTAGCAAAATCTCTGTTTATTTATAAATAGTATTATTATTTATATATAGATAAAAATGTGAAGAGTCTAAAATTTATAATGTTGTCTAATAAGCCTGAGCTTACATGGATATAAGTACGATAAATTTAAAGTCAGGCGTTGACACACATTCTTATTTATTTTATTTAATATTTAAAGTCCTTTTTATAGGATTGCAGCAGCTTAAGAATATTAAATGTCGTGTTTATTGTTTCTAACTTTATAATTTTCATTATAAGTAACATTTACTTAATGAACTTCTCATTTACTAAAATTTTCGCCATCTTCGTATTTCTAAACACCAATTGTAATCGAAAGGCAAACGTTATTATATTTGTATTATTAAAATTTGCACTCAAATGACTTAGGCTAAGTTTCGGCAAACTTGGGACAGATAATGGTGACATTTTGGACCCTTGAGATGTCAGCCGAAAGGTAGATACTAAATATTTAAAATCTGATTAAATTGCTAATGAAATTTTCAACCCGAACTCTAGTTTTGTAACCAGTCGTAAACGCCAACTTGTTAAAATTTACACTCCCTAATTTGGAACACTTTATATTTTCTTTACAGGCAATATTTTAAGAACTTTGGAAATTTGTTTTCAGAACCCTTTAAACATGTAAATTTTAATTGCCTTCAGGCAAATATCTTTTTGCAAATTGGATTTAAAGAAGGTCAAAGAATGGAACTTTCTTGCGTGCTGTTACAATAATAAAATAAATAAAAAGTTATAAATAATTGTTATAATGCGTACTGGCGGTTATTTATTTAAAATGGATTATAAGCTTTTTGGGTCTTTGCACAACTTTAGTTTATTTAAAATAATTTAACAAAATCGTACGCTATAAAAATAAGTAACGTGCTTTAAGGAATGCCCACATAAGTAATCATGAAATAGTTTATTTTTTAAAGTTATTTTGTACGTATTTGTATGAAGATTTAATAAAAATTGACCAAAAATTACTGTATGGTAATATTTAACAGATACTTTTTTACTGTGTTTGTTTTTATTATTTATTTAGAACTTTTTTACTATTTTTGTATTTAAAGTGTAAAATAAAAGTATTTAAAATTACACAACTATAAAAGGATATTTTTTTCACTTTTTTTTCTATGAATCAAATGAGATTCTGAGATATGGACCGCGCTTTTTTCTTTAGTTATTTGTATAATTTATTTTATTATCTCCTAATTAATATTATGTTACAAAAAAATACCCATAAAAAATGACCAGATTCTTGCTTCCTAGACTTTATTTTGCGCCAAAACGAACGGAGATGTTAAACGAAGCAAGGCTCAACTTTCATTTAAAACCATAAAACGTTATACTTAAAATACCAATTTTTATAAACGGCTATACTACAGTGTCACCACCTTAGGCATAAATGCTTAGCTGAAATACCAAAAAGTAAGTTTTTGATATATCAGTTGGTTTCCTTAACTAGTTAACACTAGGTACACATTGATAAACAAGTGTACACCAGTAGTTGGCATGGGTTTTTTTTAAATTTTGAAAAAATTTTAATTTATTGATATATTCCCAGGGGTTTGGTCGGAAAGTTCAGTGTATTCAATATATTGTTTGCATATTTACTAAAAATTAATAATTGTATTATTTTAATTTAAACAAATTTAGGTATTCTAAAGATGGTAAGGTTTGGACGCCCTGTAGAATGACTATTGCTAAATGAGACAGCAGTATAGAATAAATATATACAAGTTTATTTACAAAAAAATTTTTAATTATTAACACGTTGACTGCGGGGCCGATCATCTATACTTTGGCGTTGACTGGGGCACTTTTGCCGGGGTAGGGTAAACGACTTTACTTCTGTGCGTTACATACCCTGGGTTTTTAGTCCCCTGTACTTTGCCGCCATCTCGGTAAAAATTGTTGAACAATTCGACGATTTTTTTGTCGGAATCTTTTTAAAGGACAGGTAAATCTACCCGGGGCTTACGCCCAAAAATTCCCCGGCGACTAAACCCGCAATGATGAATACAAACTTTTAGAAAAAAAAATCAAATCTAAAAAAATTTTTTATTGAAAATAAAACTTTTGTTCTGTGGTAGTCACAATATTCGAAATAAAAAAAAAATAAAAAAAAAGTATTTTAATTGTGTGTTTCTTGGGGAAACATTAAGGCAATACCGCTTGTTTGGACATTCGTCACAATAGCTTATTATACGTCTAACTTTTTTATCAGCTTCGCGCCCCCGTCATGGTTATTCGCAGTTTCTTGTAACACCCAGTACAGGGTTTTTTTTTTCTTTCTTCCTGGACCTTCAGGTTTTAAAAAAGTGCGCTCCTTTTTTTTTTGGGGAAATTTTGGGGGGTTTGGGGGCCCCTCCGCTTGTACCACAACGGGGTTTAGCTAGCTGCGTTTGAATTCCATAATACCCACCCTTTGTCTCAGAAACCATGTTATATATATTATCCACGAATTTACTATAGTCGTGCCCAATAGTAATTCAAAAAAAACCTTTGCTAAAAAAAATGTTTTTTTAACATACTAAATACCTATGACATTACATCAAAGGACACCGATACCATTTTAGGGTTTTCCGTACAACAGTATGATAAGAGGACATTTGATCACTATAGTCTCGCCTTTTTTCGCCAAATTGTAATCAATTATACATAGTGGTTAAATATATCTTCCCCCCTTTGGGGTTTTTTTTTTTCCACAAAAATTTTCTTTTTCTAATATGTACTTTAGATAAATCTTTTTTTGTTCTTACCTGTAGATACTAGCGTAGCATTATGAGTTGGATGTGTAGTAATCATAAAACAGGTCTTTTGTCCACCCATTTAATAATTTTAATCTTTGCTTTCTCTTTGCCAATTATTTCGCCCCACCTATGTTTCTTTGTGAAGAATTTTGGGACCCCCCCTTTCGGTTGGATCTTAATGTTCCACAATACAAAATTTTTTGGTCAAAATTTGTTTTAACCAAAGGTATTCCAGAATAAAAATTATCAGCAAATATTATTCGGCCTTGTTTTGGATTTATATCTTCCAGCAATTTTAGTACAATAGATTGTGCATGTCCCAACTCAGGTTGTGTATCGCCTTTACCAGTGTAAACCTTTAAATTGTAAGTGTATCCAGAACTTGTACATAACTTATATAGTTTAACCCCATATCTGTGCGTTTTATTCGGTATATATTGCCGAAAGCTTAACCGTCCTCTAAACGGAATCATTGATTCATCTATGACGAGAACTCTTCCGGGATTCAAACATTTTTGATAGTTTTTTAAAAGGAGTGAAACTAGTGGATCTATTTTGTACAGTCTATTTGAAGTATCTGCGGATTCGTTGTTACAGAAATGGAGAAACCTAAGTAGTAAAAGAAACCTGTCTCTTGTGAAAATCGACGAGATAAATTGATTGTGAAACAATGGATCTTTGGACCAATACAAATTTATAGTAGGCACCTGAGTTAATCCCATTGCAATAGCAACACCCAAAAATGCTTATCTCGTTCTTGTTTGTATTAGTCCAGCATTTAATTCTAGATTTACCTGAGTGGCGTTTGGTTATTTGTTGACTTGCATATCGATTTGTTTTTAACACTATCAGTCAAGATTTCGTCTGTTCTAAACGCTCAAATATGTCAATCGGTTTTTTTAATTGTTTTTCTTGATTAATATCGGGATCAACTGTCATTGTTCATTATAAAGATCAAAATCTATAGATGTTGATTTTATATCTTCCCATATCACTCTGATCACTATCACTAAGATCCTTATCATTATTTAAAGAGGCTTTGGGCCCCGCTTGCAACCCCTTGGACATCCACTAATTAGTTTCACTATCTATAGGGTTCGAGGTGAATTCATTTTTTTATCATCGCTGCTCTCATCACTGGGGTCAAATTTAGGTTTTGTCTTTTACCATCGTCGCTATCAAAATCTTCCCAGTCTGGGTCAGAATCACCCCCGCTCGTTCACAGTTTGCGTAACACCTGCAAGGCCAAACCGGAACACTACAATCACTTTGAGCGGGTATGTCGTTTTTAGTAGCGATGGGCATATTCGGATGATTTTAATATTCGAAATTCGTATTCCGGAAATCTTCATATTCGGAATATCATTCGACATATGAAACATTAAACCCATGAACGTCAGTCGGTATTCGATATATTGGGACCGCCAACCGTCGACTTAAAGTGAAAAGGTTTGTTTCAAATAACGAATTTTCCGGATAAATCAGATGTCGGAAGATGAAAAATGAATTATTTTGTTTCGGCTTTTAATTTCAGTCGACTATTATTGGGTTGATGTTTGTTCGCATACGTATTCTTGTACGTTTTAAATTTGTTTTGCTGTTATTGGTGGTGCGGCAGTAGTTTTGTTTTGTTTTAATTCGTAATTATTGGTGTGGTGTATGGATAGTATACAGTGGCCGCCAAAAAAGTCGACATTTTGTGGAAAATTTCTATTTTTGATATGAATGAACCGCGAATTGAATGAACTATCATCCGATAAGTAGCGATATTATACCCCAGCTGATTGGAATACGAATATTCGAAAGAAATATTCGAATCATTCGAAACATTTCTATATTCGAATATCGTTCGGAAGATCATTCGGAAGGTTCCATCACTATTATTTAGTAACGTAGCATCCAGGGAACTTTCTAATTCTACCGCACTATTCTCCTCAAATTGCCGCGCCGCTAATTCAAGCAGTTTCTCCGTGCGAGACAGCATTGTCGGTAACCAATAAGCAACTAAATACGCATATTTACAGAGCGAACACTCAAGAGGTAAACGAGTTGAAGCTTGTCAATACAGGACGCCGGGGATATGTTCCAAAAGAAGTTATTACTAGTTGTTATGTGCGGTACATACCCCCGAGGTTATGTAGAAAATTTAAGCTTTAAATAAATCTAGTAGTCATAAGAATCCGAAAGCTATTTATAAAATTGAAATCAGTTAAAAAAAAAAACGTATTCACGGCATACCCACTTGCATCATGTTTTGATAAAAATCACTCCCGCCCTCTTCGGGAAAACGCTTAATACCCAGGGGGGTATGTAACGCAGTCAACTTTAAACCACAAAATTCTTGTGATACGCCGATGGGGCGTATCAGCAACTAAATTTTTGTTTATACCTTACAGTTTCTAAAAGGTAAAAATTTCCCCTTAACAAACCTTTTAAATATTTGGTTTACCTTAAAAAATTGTAGAAGAAAGGAAATGGTTCGAATTTACTCTTTCACTAGGCACTGATAGCCTTAATTCATTTGTCAAGAGGTTATAAAAATTAAACGTAACTTATTATCTAATTAAAATATTAGCTGTTCACAAATTTATCAAAGCTTAATTTTTAAAAACTGTGAGAAAAAACTACAAGAGTACTCAAAAAATCGACGAAATATTCACTTCAAATTAGCAAAAATTAATTTTAAATTCACTGAAAAACCAAAACGCCTTTCGGAGTCTATGAGGCGTACGTCTATCGACGTTACTGCACAATTTGAGATTGTTTTTTATCACTATAAAAGTCAGAAAGTTTAAAGTCAAAAATAGAAATTATTTACAGTTCTTGGGACACCCGGTATTAATTTTTGACGAACTATCTTATTAATAAGTTCGAATATTAACTTAACTCTCTGCTAATCTTCAAAACATACCATTCACAAATTACTTTTATTATTCACTTCAGCTAACTCTTGCCCTGGTACTGTCCTTTATAATCACCTTTAACCACTTTGCTTTACCTTTGAACTTCACGTAAACATGTCAAATTAAATTCGACACAAAGAAATACTGGATGGAGTAGCTTTACTTAGCTAAGAAATGTACACTTCGTACAAAACCTTATAATTTTACTTGGTTACAGAAAAAATATGTAATAACCAATTTTCTTGTGCCAACCCGGAGAAAGTAGCATTAGCTACCATGGAAACTGACATTTCATCAAATTATTCAAATATAACATTTCCCCGAAATGCAAGAAAATTTCAGACACTGCTTATATGATGAAGCCGAAGTCTTTTTGCATTGTGAGCGCTTTGACCTCGCTCTACCGCACAAGCTCCTTTGTTTCGTCATTTTTAGATCGGTTTTAAAGAATAATTTGAATTTAATAAGGCGGTGTTGTCACGATTAAATGAAAAATCTACTGTTTAAATTTAGATTTTTTTTATTATTGTATTAAGATTTGGAAGAAATGTTTGCGCACTTGTGGCTATAGAAAAATCGCTTCCAGATTGCAGGATGTGTCTCCGCAACAGTCCTCAAACTTTAAGTTTTACAGAACATACCATTTATGTAAGTTCGTAATATTTGAATTTCTTAATTTTAATATGACAAGTTACGTCGAACACCTATTGTATTAGATTTTGTAATAATAATTTTCTATGTATTAAGACATTTTTGTTCTATAGGTTCTTAAATTACTCTGTAAAATAAAATATAATACAAAAGAACATTTTTTAAGTTTACTACAATTTTATTGTGTGTAACCCTTACTGATTTTAAGAAAGTTATTTTGCTCTTTACTTTTTTAATTTTTAAAGAATATCGTAAATAAAAGAATTTATTGCGGACAATCACGCTCAAACCAACAATATCCAAGTAACGAGTAAACATGTTTACTGATGAAAACTGCTGAAGACCGCGTTCTTATTTTCGATAAAGTTATTTTAGAAAAGTTTTGACACCTCCAAGTTGAATATAAGTAGCTAAAATGCAAACAAATAGTAAAGGTTACGATTTTGATAAATTATCATGTTTTATAGATAAAACTTGTTTTAAGAACGCTTTTGTTTTGAGAAAGATAATGCGTTTTTAATATTCTGCGTCTAAAAGTGCCTATAGCGCCTTATTATTTATCACATTCTGATTAGTTTCCATTTAAAAGTGTGTTTTTGTTATTTGTTGGCCTATTATTTTTAAATATTAAATATATTTTTTAGGAATTTCTGAATACATTTGATATATTGTAAAACTTTTTTGTGCTACTATAAGTTGATCGTTTTGTGCAATTAAATTTTGCTTTATCCTTTAGAGCGTAATAGCGTATACACCATTTTTTCTCTCTTTCCTTTATTGTAACATTTTTACAAATTATGTAGTAGTTCTATTCGGGACTTTACTCAAATAACTATTCTACCAAAAACGCCAATGTTAAATAAGGGCCAAGTTCTTTTTTGACTTGGCAAGTCTTTTACTGATCTGTCTGCATTAATAAATGTTTTTTTAATATTACATATAGATCGGTAAAGAAAATTCAACATCAAGAAAAACTTCTAATTTTAAATCTCAAAACTTTAAAAGGCCAAGATTTCTTAATGGGAACTTGGCCCTTATTGCATGATCTCTTCTATTTTTTTGGTTAGTCTGCATTTTGGATCCTAAGAAAATTATTACTTTAAAAACTTCGGTTTAATCAGATTGCAAACTTCTAAGATACCCAATGCGATATTACCGCCCCTGTTTCAGAGCTTTCTGAGTAAAAATGTGCGGTTTTCAGAATTTTTCTTTACTTGTGTCCTAAAATCTATTTACATACCAAATTTTAAGTTTCTACTCCTTTGGGAAATGCCCCATAATTTTGATGAGTCATTAAGTCAGTCAGTCAGTAGTAAAATGGGCGATTTTCAAAATTAAATGTTTCAGAAATTACTTGACATAACTTTTTTATTTTTTTTTTACATATAATTAGAATACTTACGTGAATTTACAAACCATATCTTATACCTTTATGTAAAACAATAACAAAGCTATAATACGGCGAAAAATATGCTAACTTTCGTGTAATATACACTGCGTGCGTCAGGCTGGAACTTGTCCTGGCGCGCTACCATGCGCCTAGATTACCTCTTAGTAGCTACTACGTAATGTCATTTATGCAGGATCATGTCAGTGGTCGCATATTCGGGTACCAATAGTTAGGGCCATAATAGTTACCTTCTAGCATAACACATTTTAAATAATACAAAGTTTAAAAGTTCTAAACGATTCAGGATTTGTCCAGAAATGTGGAAAAATTTTGAGGTAATTTTTTCCAATTTAGGAAGAATTACTGTTGATCTTCACGAATATAATATGTAGCTTATCAAGGGTAAGCAATTTAGGCTTGGTTAATTGTTAACTGTTTTATGGGTGACCAGCCCAAGGTGCTGTTCTATGTGATTTGAAATTTACATTTATCTGTAGGTCTTTCTAAAAGACATTACCCAGAAGTAAAGTAGGGGAGGAGGTAGTAGTTATTTGTATATTGTCCGTGGTGACACGACCGCGTTGTTTAAAAGGTGCCATGAGATGCAATATATGTTTTTGTCGGCACTTGGACATCATTGACGGAATTGTGATAAAATGGGTTAAACAATTAAAACATCTAAAAATTTCATACAAGCCTTTGTGGCCCTAATTTAAGATTTTAAAAAATCTTCACAACCTTATAGACATAGAGTGCTACTATTCTATCTAAAACCTACTTCTCACCTACTTAAGAAAGAATGTACCTTTTTTATTTTGTTGTTAAGTGTTTTACCTTAAAAAACATTTTATTGATAAAATTGGGGCTACTTGTAAAATAAACTTTTTTGAGGCGCATTAGAATACACACGTCAGAAAATATTCAATTTTACGCAGTATTTACCAGGTATAAATTTTCTTTAGAACCACTCCCGAGAATATAAAAGTTTTCCTTGCAGGTGTTACACGGAAGACGTCTTTTTCAAATATACGTCCCAATTTTAGTGTATTTTCAGTAGTGGCTTCTCTATTACAGCTGCAACTCTACATGTGTTTATTTTTTAATTAAAAATCATAAAAGTATCATTTTTTATAGGTGGCTTCAAAATATTATTTATTATGTTAAACTTTTAGGCATATTATACCTTATGGACCTTGTTTTATTAGAAGGTATATTAGCTACCCTTTTATTTACAAGGCAATTATAAATTTATGTCTATCATAAACATAAATTTAAAATTCTTTTAATAATTACAATGTTTTACCACTCCAAGGTAGGCATCCTGTTTAAATTAATTTTATAGTGTACCTGATTTTGTGTTAGATTGGAACTTTTCAATTGTTGATTAAACATTGTTTTTTGTTTAATTTCTTACTCCTTAAAAACTGTTAAAATATTGTGTGATGTTCTGTTTTAACTTTCATTAAATATTTTAGATACTACCATTTAATTTATTAAGCTTTTAAGAATAACAATACAGAAAATTTACATATACATATACATATATATATATATATATATATATATATATATATATATATATATATATATATATATATATATATATATATATATATATATATATATATATATATTTATATATTATATATATAATAATAATATATGTATATATATAAATAATATTATTATATATATATATTAATATATATAATATATATATATAATATATATATATATATATATATATATATATATATATATTATATATATATATATATATATATATATATATATAATATATATATATATATATATATATATATATATATATATATATATATATATATACTTTTATATTCTCTTGGGCTTAGTGGTTCTTGTTTTTTTAAATTACGAAATAAAAAGGGTTTTCATTTCCTTTTTAATTTATTCACAAACGTTTCGGCTTGTTTGGCCTTTCTCAATGTCTACAACAAATATATTTTATTCTTAACAAGTTCAATTTTAAACACAATTTTTAAAATATGATGTGGAGGATTTTTTAACAATTTAAAATTTATCATCATTATATGCTATCTAAACAACCCAGATTTCTTCTGACTTACCCATAGGAGGATAATCCATTTAAAATAAAAGCATATATGTGTACACAACAAATTAAAATTTACATGTCAAACACTAAAAACTATTCAGAAAGACAACAACACACAATCTGTACATAGTTATACGGTTAAAATATTACTATTAAGAATTGGCTCAGGAATTGAGATGCTGGTATGTTTTTTTTTCCCCGGTGTTTGTGGTTTTTATTTATGTTGATTATAAAAAATATGATTATATTTTTTCCCAAACCTGATTTTATTTTAAGTATAATTGTCAACAATTCTCGTTATTTAATTTATTACGTTATAATAAATTTTACTTAAATTTTTTATGTCGGTCCTGTCATTTATTGCATTTGTGTTTTTTTAATGTAAAGCATTTCCGTAAATTCTCTTTTGATTATTAAATTCAGTTTTAAAATTTTGGTGTCTTGAAAGTTAAACTTATGTAATGTTTGGCTTTCGTGTTTTGTTAATGCCGTTTTATTTTTTTGTCATATTTGTGGCCTATTTAGACGGTTTTGGAGGTATTGAGTTGTTTGGCCTATGTATACGCTTGGACAGTCGTTACAAGGTATTTGATAAATTGTATGGGTCTTTTTATTTTTGGTGTTTTACTTTTTAGAGAACTAAATGCCTTTTGCAAAAGGTTATGACCTTTATGACATACAGAAATATTTTGTTGTTTAAAATATGTTTGTAGATTTTCCGATAACCCTTGTATATATGGTATAGATAAAAAGTTGGTTGTATCTTTATTTGGTTGGTTTCGAGTATTATTATTTAGTTTTTGTATTCGAGAATTGAATAATGAATTAATTAACTTTTTGGATACTATTTTTAATGAGTATATCCTTTGCTTTTTTAACAGCTGTATTTCTGTATGCCGGGTCGCTAAGTTTTAGTGCTCTGTATGTCATAAAGGTCATAACCTTTGCAAAGGCATTTTAGTTCTCTAAAAAGTAAAACACCAAAAATAAAAAGACCCATACAATTTATCAAATACCTGACGCTGTCCAAGCGTATACATAGGCCAAACAACTAATCCTCCAAACCGTCTAAATGGCCACAAATATGACAAAAACAATAAAACGGCATTAACAAAACACGAAAGCCAAACATTACATAAGTTTAACTTCAAGACACCAAAATTTTAAAACTAATTTAATAATCAAAAAGAGAATTTATGGAAATGCTTTACATTAAAAAAACACAAATGCAATAAATGACAGGACCGACATAAAATTTAAGAAAAATTTATTATAACGTAATAAATTAAATAACGAGAATTGTTGACAATTATACTTAAAATAAAATTAGGTTTGGGAAAAAATATAATCATATTTTTTATAATCAACATAAATAAAAACCACAAACACCGGAAAAAAAACATACCAGCATCTCAATTCCTGAGCCAATTCTTAATAGTAATATTTTAACCGTATAACTATGAATGTACAGATTGTGTGTTGTTGTCTTTCTGAATAGTTTTTAGTGTTTGACATGTAAATTTTAATTTGTGTGTACACATATATGCTTTTATTTTAAATGGATTATCCTCCTATGGGTAAGTCAGAAGAAATCTGGGTTTAGATAGATATAATGATGATAAATTTTAAATTGTTAAAAATCCTCCACATCATATTTTAAAAATTGTGTTAAAATTGAACTTGTTAAGAATAAAATATATTTGTTGTAGAATTGAGAAAGGCCAAATAAGCGACGTTTGTGAATAAATTAAAAAGGAAATGAAACTTTTATTTCGTAATTAAAAAACAAGAACCACTAAGCCCAAAAAATATAAAGAATATATTATGAATGGTTCGAGAAAAACACTTGTTAATATATATATATATATATATATATATATATATACATATATATATATATATATATATATATATATATATATATATATATATATATATATATATATATATATATATATATATATATATATATATATATATATATATATATATATATATATATATATATATTTTGTCATATTTTTCAGAATTCATTATAACTGTCTTGTTAGTTTTATCCGCTCTAAGAACTTTAATTTGGGGATTTTCTCTTAGATATTTTGTTGTTTTCTTAATCTTTTTTATTAATATATTTTTTTCTTTTTTTTGCGTGTGGTGTTGATTTTTTAATTTGTTTTTAAAATTTGTTAAAATATTGCAAGATTTCGCACGGATTTCATCCTTCTCGTAGTTATGTAACCGGTGTATACATCGGTCAAACAACGCAGTATTTGGAAAATAGGCTAAAAATCCACAAATACGACAAAAAAAATGCAACAGCCTTAACGAATCACGAAAAGACAAAGGGACATAATTTCAATTATAAGGAAACAAAAATACTTAAAACGGAACCAAACCAAAAAATGATCGAAATCCAAAAATTCCAAATTCCATAAACGATAAAAAAGATATCAACAATCTTAATAAAATTTACATCGCCCTTCTTTAATAATCAGTTCATATTTTATTACTAATATAAGTAGTCCGTTCCTTGTGTTGTGTTGTTAAAAATGTAAATATACACATATTTGTTGATTAATGTTCACTATTATTTTAACGCTCTAGGGTAAGTTTTTTGTTGTTTTTTATTTGGATGACACTAGTTATAATAACTTTGTTTCTGAAACCTAACTTTAGATTTGAAAAAGATCGGAAAACGATCGAAACGTCATATATATATATATATATATATATATATATATATATATATATATATATATATATATATATATATATATATATATATATATATATATATATATATATATATATATATATATATATATATATATATATATATATATATATATATATATATATATATATATATATATATATATATATAATATAATAATAATAATAATTTATTACTTACTTACTGTTGCATACAATATTGTTACAATTACAATAAAAATCAATACAATAGTACAAAAAAACTATAAAGAATTTGTGGCACAATGAATAGGTTGGTGTGCACATTGTAAATTACAAAATTACAAATGTATCTTAAACTTTAGCTATCTATATACTCTGACAATTTTTTTTCCCTAATGGCAATGACAATAAATTTATATTAAACTTTACCTATTTATACTATAACAATTTTACATTCTAATGACAATATTATAAGCATTTCAAGTGCATGGTAGTGTGACGTGACTGACCATGTATGCCCTGTAAATATCTCTTATAAAATTCTACCATATATTTTATCCTTTGGGTGTTATTTTTGATCCACAAGTCCAATTGTTTTTTAATATTTTTAAAGTTTTTTATTTTTAAACTGTACCGGCAAGATATTAAGAATTTTAGGAGCTACATAGGTAATAGATCTTTGTGTAACACTAAAATGGGTGTAAGGTAATGTTAAATTTTGACCGAGATTGGCTCTTGTCATGATGCGATGGTTGATAAAGTTTTGAAATATATTTCTGGTAAGGGAAAATCTTAAAATATTCTTTATATACAACTGATTAATCGTAAAAACTCCAGTCTGTTCATAAAGTATGTCAGAAGAAAATAGTCTTGGCTTAAATGTTATTATCTTTAAAATATATTTTTGTGCAATGATAACATTATTTAAAGCATTCTTATGAGCAGATCCCCAACAAATAATACCATAGTTCAGACACGATTCTGCCAATGATTTATAAACGGTTATAATAGTCTTCTATTCAAATGTTACGCAATTCATAAAATTTATATACAAGTTTCCTTACCTTGTTCTTGTAGTGTATTCAGTATGAATATTCCTTTTTAAAAACTGATCGAAATACAGACCCAGATATTTGGTACTTTTACCGACTCAATACTACCAGAACATTCCAGTCACCGGAAAAATCACACTCAGATGAGTGAACCTTAAGATTACCCTCGTGGGAAAAACCCCTTTTATCAATGAAAGACAAAAATGTGTTTTGTTTACATTCAGTGTTAATGAATTTAGATCCATCCACGCCTTTACATAAGTCATTGCTCCTCAGCTCCCCAAAGGTCTCGACCCAAGATGTTTCCCCTTACAGGACAACTGTATCATAAACCAAAACAAAGAGTTTTAATGTTATGTGCAACATTTGGTAATTTGTTGATATAAACGGAGAACAATATAGGTCCAAGCACTGTCCCCTGTAGTACGCCACACTCCACTCTATTATAAGAGCTGTATACTAAATTTTTAATTTTCTTTCTGAAATCTGTTCTTAGGTATGACTTAAACAGTTCTAGTACCTTTCCCCTTATTCCAATATTATGTAATTTTGAAAGTAGAATATTGTGGTCGACAGTATCGAACGCCTTTGAGAGATCCAAAAAGACAGCTAGAGGCTTGTATCCACTATTAAAACAATCGATAATAAACTTCTTGTCTCATGCAAAGCCGTTTCTGTACCCATTCCTTCTCTAAAACCAATTTGTGAATCGGATAACAAGTGGTGCGAGTCCAAAACCCTTGTAACCTCCTTTTTATACATTTTTCTATTATTTTGCAAATAGGTCCTGTTTTTGCAATTGGTCTGTAATTATTTGCATCAGATTTATTTCCTCCTTTGTATAAAGGAGTAATCACACTTTTTAAAACAATCCGGAAACAGCCCGGATATCAAATATCCGATCCACAATATGTACCAAAGGCTTGATCAATGATTCTAGTTAGACTTTACAATGTTGTTTGATACTCCAAACTCATCCTGAGAACAATCATTCTTTAAAGAATTTATAGATTGGCATACTTCTTCAACATTAATGGGATGCAGAAACATTGAGGTGGGTGACTGATTTTCATGTAATAAAAATCAGGTGGACTTATGGGTCTTTTATCCTACTGGCCAGTTTGGCTCCAATAGTACTAAAATAGCTACAAAGTTCATTGGCAATGTCTGCCTGATCGACCAGTTCTTGGTTGTTTCCACTGGCACTCTTCAGAACAGAGATATTGGTCTTAGACTTAACATCATTAGTTGCTTGTTTAATTATTTCCCAGGTTTTCTTTGGGTCCCCACTCACATTGTTCAATCCATCCCTAAAATAATTTGCCTTTGTTTTTTTTATAAGCTTGCTCAAATGACTTCGATATATCTTATAGCTATTTCTAGTATCACTATTTGGATTTACGACATATGTTGTTGCAGTCTGTCTCTAGTCCTTATAAAGTCAAGAGACCAGCTGTGATCCATGGTTTAGAATGTACTTTTTATTAGGTATAGTTTTAGTTTTTGTTGCAGCGTTTATGTGTTGCTGTAATATACTTATAAATGTTTCGGCAGCAGTATTGTGATCCTGACTTGACAGAACTATCTCCCAATTTTCACCGTTCAGTAGTTCTGTAATTTTTTTATAATCAATATATTTGACAGTTCGATTTACCTTTTTGTCTGTATGTCCCACTTTATTATCTAAAACAATATTATACAATAAAGAATGGTGATCTGAAAGAGAACTGTTTTACAACTAAATTGTTCTGAAATTGTGATCGACTCTTCATAAATATATGATCAATACATGAACTGCTAGAGCTACTTATTCGTGTAGCATTATTGACTTTAGAAAGATAACCAAAGCTATTAAGACAAATCAAGTATTCATTAACTACCGGTGACCTAGAGTCCAATAAATTTATATTAATATCTCCAACGAAGAGTTCAATATCGCAGAGAAATTGCCGTTGCGAAAACAGACTATTTAAAGAGTTTACATAATTGGAAGCACTAAGTGAGGGAGATCTATAATGAGCGATCATACCCACCAACTTACTATTTTTTTCAAGAATAACTCTTATAAACTTGTTGTTATCTATTTGCATGATACTACTTTCTTTGAACAAAGAGCTCTTACAATATATCAATGAACCATCGCATTTGTTAATTTTGCTGTCATTATAACATAATTCATAATTGCTTAACATAAATTGAGAAGTCTGCTTTAAAATATTTGTTTCGGACAAGACAATAACATCAAGCTCACAGTCTAAAGACTCCAAAAATATAACAAGATTATCAAAATTTTTATTTAAGCTCCTTATATTTACATGTAATAAATTCAAGCTGTGTGATTCTTTTTTAAAGAAATTAACGTCGTTTAAGTCATCGCATATCAAGACATTACCCCTGGTTATATTATGATCATCAAGGAGTGAATTTAAGTCCATTGAGGAATCAAGTGAAACCTTACAATTAATATTATACTATACTATGGTTGTTCATTACTCTAGACCTTCTTTCAGTCTTTCTTCTGACCAATATTTTTCCCTCCTTGGTCCATACATATTTATATCCGCTATTTCGCAGAGTGCGTGCAGACAAAAATAAATCCTTTATTTGTTTTGACATATCTTCGTTGACAAAAAATAGGTAGTTTCCTGCCAGATTGCATGCATTGCTTGATATTTTTCCTTTTTGCTTTCTGTTTTGCAACAAGGCGTATTTAGCTTTATCGTTTTCAGTGTAACAGACACTGATGTATCTTCTTTGGCAGGATTGAGCAGGTTTATATGCACTTCTTCCAAACGCATTTCTGGATCAATATATTTAAGTACTTTTTCGGCTTTTTTTACAACTTCTTTAGGTTTATTCTTTACTTCTTCCATTGTGCTTTTTATACCCATTATAATAACATTTTTGATCGGTTTCACCTGTCTTTTCATTGTATTTTGTCAGTATCTTTTTTAGTTCTTTCTTTATTTCTGCATTTTCTCTTTTAAGTAATGATATATCTTTAGAAAAGATTTCATTTTTTTCTTTTTGAACTTCATACTGCTCAGAATAAAATTTTAAGTCATTTCTAAGATCTCGAATTTCTGCCGAAAGTTCTTTTAAGCTTTTCATTATATCATCTGCACTATCAGTTTTTGATCTATTTTCAGCTTCTTCCGTAACAATAATTGATCTTCTGACTTTGTTTTCTTTGTTTTCCACTCGGGCCTTACATTCATCACAATAATATTTGTTATTTAGGTCCTTCATCACACTTAGATCTACGTCCGAAAGACCAGTGCACTGGAGATGAAGCCAATTTTTGCATTTTTCACACAGTACGAATTTTTGTGATTTTGTACAATTGCTATTGCATTTTCCACATTTGTAAACTTTTGTTTTCGGTGCCATTATAAATTGGATGCAAAATTAACTGATCTCCATATATGAAACCGGGTATAGGTTTAAATTTTTAGCTCCAAATGAGTAACACTCTCAACTGAAACGTACTATAGGTTTTTTTATCTCTAAATTGGTATGAAGAATTTATAATTTTTTTGTGTGTATTTTGACCATAGACTCAATATAAAACGAGTAATTATATAGGCAATACCCGTCTTGCATCATTGGCACATCCAATATGGGCAGTTCACCAGAAGGCAAATTTAGTACGATGCACTGTGTAAAAAATCTGAAATTTTTATTCCACTTAGTAAACTTTTATAATAAAAAAATGGTAGAACGACAATGCACTAACATATGTACACACACACATAAATGCAAATAATATATATATATATATATATATATATATATATATATATTTATATATATATATATATAATATATTATATATATATATATGTATATATATATATATATATTATATATATATATATATATATATATATATATATATATATATATATATATATATATATATATATATAATAATAATATATATATATAATAATAATATATAATATATATATAATATATATATATATATATATATATATATATAATATATATAATATATATATATATAATAATATATATATATAATATATATATATATATATATTTATATATATAATATATTATATATATTTTTTTCAATGCGTCAGCAACGGCACCAATAAAATAAAAGGCTGGAAATAAAATAATCTTCGGACATAAAATATTAGTTATTACCCATGTTTGAATTGGGGTAGGCGTAGTCTATCCACTATCACTTTAATAATAAATACCTTCATTAATGTAAATGATATTTTACCCCCACATTTGAAAATTTCATTTGCAAATTAACACTGACTAAAATATTGTTTAATTAAGTTCCGTCTATATTGATATATAGAGTATTTTTTTAATTTTAATTTTCGCCACCCAAAGCTAAACCAAAATAAAATACTTGTTGTCCCTGTTTTATCTAGAATACGTGAACTCGTTACCTTCCAGAATTAAGGTATAAAACAGATAGCCCGTTTTCGTCTATGTTTTTAGATGAGAAAATGTCAAAATATATATTTTGTTGTCCATTTAAAACCATTTCTGTGTTATAATAATGATACAATTTTGTTGAACCCGTATGATTGAAATATGTTTTTTAAACTACCATTGTAGTAATTTATTTAAAATTCACAAGTTACCACAGCCGTCCCTAAGTAAATACGAAGTAAGTTACATAACTACAGAAGGGTTCACAAAGAAGTTAAATGCATTAAGGCATGGAGACGATGGACGCGATCATGCTTCCAAACCCTAGAGTTATTTAGATGTTAAGCTAAGATTAGGTCTAGTTAATGTTGCTTAAACATTTTTAATATCTTAAGTGGTTTTTTGTGTTTTATCCCAGTGTCTGACCAATTCATAAAAATTTCCTTGGCCCATGCGTGATCCATGGCACCAGAATTTTTGGTTTCTTCCCATATTCATTAAATTAAGGCGAACTACCAAAAATTCTACCATTTTAACAATGGTAATAATTGGTTTTTAATGACAGGACTCTATAAAAACTTTAATATAAGTTAGATGAATAAAGACTTGCTAACTAAAATCAACCATACCAGCCTAAATGCAGCGGTAAAAATTTATTTTGGTTATATTTAGTTCAACGCCTTAATTCGATTATTGTATATTTTCAGTGTTCTTTGATATAAATATTTATTAATCATTTTTCCTGCGTACCCATTACTACTTTTCCATGAAGCTTTATTATTGTATTTTTTTTTTTTGTTCCTATTTAAATTATATTCGGCTTAGTCTTTGTCAGGTAGCATTTAAACAATTAACTTAATCGAAAAACGATGTCGATGCTTATTTAATTCAAATACCTTTTTTCCAAAAAGCCCCAAGAAAGTATTTGATATATTATTTTTGGTTATTAATAATATTTATTTTGTTTTCTTTGAAGCATTATATAGTGTTTTATTGCTATATGTCTTGTGCTGAAGTATTTTAAGATATAATAATTAGTAGAGTTAGTTTACCTTCAATATATTTGCAGAGAAATTATTAAAATATTCTTATTTAAAAAAAAAATAATTCAAGTATTAATTTATTATTTTTTGTGTAGCAATTCTTACTTTAAAATTTAGGTTCGATCAAAGTTAAATGTCATACGCGCATACGTCTCTTTAGGTTATCTAAAAAATCCTACTGTCCTGGCATTAAAATGTATTGCTGGTTAATTGATTCCAACAGTCTCAAAATACTAGATGACTGTTCTGTGGCATGCACACGAGCAGTATCATCCAATAAGATGAAGACATGTTGGGTATGTACTAATCAGCATTTATTTTTAATTTTACCCCATTAGGCTTCGTCTGACTTTCAGAACTAATTTTGTCCCATAACATAATAAAAACCGTTAAATAAGCTTATTCAGTAAATCCTTTAAAAGCCTCTTGGCGAAGAATAATCTGGGAAAGCTAAAGGATTATACAAAAATGAATTTATACAGTTTCATGTAAATGTCGCACCTTAAACATCGGCGAAACTATGAGACCAAAAGAAGTAGAAATTAAACAACTTTAAAGGTATACAACTCCAGATGAAACTGCAGAGTCTGTAGCCATTGATTACGCATGGGCCCAAGTACATCAGATAAAGTTGTCCTAGGATCATACAGAAAGAACAGCACTGGATAAATAGCAAATTTAAGGCAAATGCAGTTATCAACTAAAATCCTGAGTATTTAAGCAAACCCTCTATAAAGAAAAAAATCTTAAATACAGTTTTAAGCAATTATGACTTTTAGTCCTAAATAATTCCATGCGTTGAAGCATCATTGCGTCATTTTTTTAAATTATAATTTAAGTTTATGTTTAAATACACCTGGTGATATGTTACTAAATTAGTATTAACTTAAGACGGCGGAAGATAGTAACTAGTTGAAACGTTCTCCTAAATAAATTAAGACAAAGGAACTCAAAGTCACATCATTTATTTAACCCATATCATTGTCTACTACTCCCCAACAGTCCAGACATAATTTATACACTTTCACTAATTGGTGTTGATGATAAGTCAAATTATTGTATCAATTATGTTTGTCAGCTCTTTACCGTCTGTGGATATTTAAATCGTTGCGATATTCCATTAATATTTTGTTCATTATTTTAAAAGAGGATTAATGAACAAAAAGCAAATATTAGGTTTTTATATAAGTGCATGTTTAGTTAAATAAATATGTTGAAAATAAAAAAAAAATGTTAATATATTAAAATATTAACACTAGTTTTTTTTTATAAGTTGAGTCTTCCGTTTAAAAATTTTAAGTTTTTGGTATGAACCTATTAAAACAATAAGTATATATAAAATTCTAACATATTTTACATAACATAATCTTTATCTGCAGGCGTTTAGAAGCAACAGGTCAACCATAGACGCCATTTTTACAATTCGTCAAATAGCTGAAAAAGCAATTGAATTTAATAAAACAGCATTTATATGCTTTATAGACCTAACACAAGCCTTTAATAGAGTGAAACTGGCTGATTTCATAAAACTCCTGCATAATACATTATTCAAATGTCATTAAAATTATCAAAGAATTGAATCCCGGTAATCATACATACATAAAGATCGAAAACAAGTTAACAAGGAAAATACCAGTCGCAACAGGAAGCAGGCAGGGTGACAACCTGAGCCCTGCTCTATTTAACATCATAATGGACAAAATTATCTTGGTTGTAAAACGATCTGGCAGAGAATACAGCATGGGCAAACCAAGAGATAAAAATAGTGTGCTTTTCTAACGATGTTGTCATAATCGCCGAGGACGGAGACAATTTACAAAGATTACTGTTCAGGTTTGAGCAGGCTGCAAAAAGGTTTAATATGGAAATATCTAAACAGAAAACAAAGTCTCTTACTATATCAAAAGAACCAATAAGAGCTCTCTGCCTATAACCAAAGCGTGGAGCGGGTAATGAAATTTAAATACTTCGGAACAAACATCACCAGCAACAGAGATGTGAAAGACGTAGTACAATCTCAAGCAACAAAGGTCGCATTATTATCAGGATATCTAAGAAATGTCATTTGGAGAAACAAATATATAAGCACGGAAAGTAAAGTAAGGAAATATAAAGCTTATGTAAGGCCTATAATGACATATGCTATAGAAATCAGAGCAAAAAACACGGCACCAAACGCATCCTAAGAACGACGGAAATGCGGATCCTCAGAAGCATAACGGGACATACTTTGTATGATCGTAAGAGAAGCAGCGACATAGGGGACGAGAGTGGAGTTCAGGATGTGGTGAGATGGGCTCGTGTAAGAAGGAGAGAGTGGAGAGACCATATGGATAGAATGGCTGACGATTGACTGCCAAAGATGAAAAAAAATAAGAAACCAGCTAACGTACGACTTTTGGGGCGACCGCCCAAACGATGGTATCAAAGCTGGCATAAGCATCCCAAGAGTAGAGGTTGTTTATGTTGATAAAAAAACACAGGGCCCAGCTCTAACGTAGGAAGAAGAAGAATAAGAGATAATCTTTATCTTAAGCGTAGTTTTAAAATGGTCCTGCATAGGTATTTAACAAACAAAGGTATTAATAAGGGCAAATAATGATCAAGGCCATTTAACGCGCTGGCCTAGCAAGCGCGTTAAGGATTAAGATCATTAATCGCCAATAAATGCCCGAGTTGTCTACAATATTTTCGGCGATCCTTTTGTTGATAAATTGCGAAAATCCATATTTTCTTGAATTTTTACCGGAATATATTTAGGTAGTAGGCAACCAACCTTACAAATCTCATAACGTTTATATTCGAATGACAAGGTTACGTCAGCTACAAAGCACAAGTGAATTAAAAAAAAATTAAAGTTAAAGATATTATCACTTAGCTACTTAACACCTGGTAAAATTTTTCCTAATTATGACTGTTTTACTACTGACTGTGCCTGTTCGATGTGTGTACTTTCTAGGTTATTGTTTGTTAATTTTATGGAGTTAAAATGGCCTATACTGCTTAAATTTCCATTAACTATTTACATATACCTACACCTATACCATGTACTTATCTGGCTGGTAAAATCTAGACATTATATTACCTTCATTTAACTAGGTATGTCACCTGTCCAACAGATTGTTTACCGTCAACTTGTAGTGTGGTAATATTACCAATAGAATTTTTTCAAAACATTTATTTTTATATAAATATGTTTTATTTATCTATATTAAATTACGGCTAAATAACAGACTAACATTTGTGCCCTGTCATTTCCTACCATTTGAAATGGTAAAGAGTATGGCAAAAACCTTTGGTTTTTTTAACTAATTAAAATAATAAAGGAGAAAAATATATTGAGTGCGCACTGGTTTTACTAATGGTTTTCGCTAGTAGTTTAAAATTAGTTTAAAATATTAAGAATATTAAAACATTTATTTATCCAGCACAAGAAATTTATGAATAATTGGCATATTGCAAGGTTTAATTTTTAGAAAAGTGTTATTTTTTGCTAAAACACTGGAGTAGTTTTAGGTGTGTATTTTTAGTGGCCTGTACCATAATCGTTGATTAATTGAAAAGCATGCATTATTGAGGGCTATTAATGCATGCTTTTGTATATGGTTATAATAGTCATAATTAAGCGATGGCCGAAAAAATATTTTTAATAATAAAAAACATAAACACACGAAAGAATTTTACAAAGCTAACTACTGTAAAGCAAAAACTTGTATATCATATAATTAAAAAAAATTATATTTTTTTTTCCAAAAAATTTTATTAAAATAAAACACATAAATTAATTTCCAATCGATAGTAAAAATAAAAAAGGATTTGTTAAAAATTATATTAAAAATTTAATAAGTAAGGCACATTTTCTTAAACGTCTTTTACTTCATTGTCGTATAAAAAAAATTAAAATAGTAGGTTTTTTTTTTTAAGTTTCCTTGCTATTACAAATTGTATTCATACGTAGAATTCTGTAAAACAAATCCTGCCACAAACATAAATGCAAAAAATGCTTAATTTCTGGCTATCTCCACTTAGTTGTCATAAAATAAATGCACATGTAAAACAGGGTCAAGTTTTGTTTTGTTAACAACTCTCTTTGCATTTTAAATAAACTAGGTATATTTAAAAAATATTATGTTTTTAAATTTATCCAAAGCTTAAAAGGTACGTTCTACCTAAATATATTTAAAAACTTTTTCTTAACTTCCTTTTTAACATCCTTTTTAAAACCCCTTTAAGCCCAAACTCCAATTCATTGATTAAACTAGCTTGCTAACACTGTAAAAGAAAAAGATTTATTTAATACTTTGCAATATAGAATAAAAATAAGGGGTTACTACTTGCCTTAATTATTACACGTTACCAAATTTGTAAAAGCACATCGTTAACAATAGAACTACCAAATTTTCTTTATATTTTTCACACGAAAATTTTTTAACTTTAATAAAAACAAACAAGTTTTTCCATTAAAATTCTTAAGTGAATATTATAACTTTTTTAGTTTTGTTTAATTATTGCACAATCCCTAAAATGTGATGTTAAAAAAATATACAGTTTTGCGGAATTAGAATTTACTCAATCTGTTACAATATAGGTTACATAAAAAAGGTTAAATTATTACGGAAAACTCGGTATGTACTTTAATTAAAATAAAACCCACAAACATCTTAAAATTCGTCTGTTATTACCAATTAACATCTTTAAATTTAATTAAAAATTTAGCTTAAATTGCTAAAGTTTGCAAATGTAGATGGACTGGATACGCCCTAATTATTATAAAGCATTAGGTCAATTTTTTGTTTGCGTGTACTAACCAAGCTACGCCAACTTTTGGGAGCGTCTGGCCTAATTAAGAAAAATCTAAGTTTCTATACTTTTAAAGTAAAGGGCATTTATAATTACTTAAAACGTAGTCTATGCTATAGTATTACGAATTTTATCCTAAAATCGAAATTGACAAAGTTATGCGCATTTTTATCTTTTCGTCATAAATTCCAAAATTAAAACAAAATAATACATATAGGTTGCCATATTTATTGTTATGTATATATATATATATATATATATATATATATATATATATATATATATATATATATATATATATATATATATATATATATATATATATATA